>JAYMTA010000499.1:0-27759 GCA_036897625.1 Pelargonium cotyledonis
CAAAACCCCATCGTTTCGCTCAACTGCTTCATTAATCCCAGCGACGCCGTTTTGCTCCTTCATTTCTTCTTTCAAGTTTGAAACTGTGTCGTTCTAGTTTCTTCCTCTCCTCGCCTTAGCTCTTTGAACTGCAACGACTATATTCCTCTCTTGAAGTAGACCAGGGTCACTGGTACGCCCAACGGACCTGGTGCCACAGAGTGATGTGACTGTTGAGATGTGAAAATAATACTGCAATCAAAATTCAAAACGAAGACGTTTTGGAATAGTTGACCAAATTTTCAAAAAGGATAGTTTTGGTGTTTTACATCAGAACGGATGATGTGGCATAGTGAGGTGATGTGTCTGGTTGCTACCTGTGACAATAGGTCATTAGGACTAAAATCCAAAAAAAATTAAAGACCAGGGGTGACAACAACTGAAAATCCTAAATAGGGACCAACTCTAAAATGAAAACAAGTTCAAGTAGTGTAGAAACATTTGATCCTTTATTTCAAGACATTAGTTGATTTTAGGGGAAATTATAGATGACTATTCTGAACTAACCACCTTTTGCATTTTACCACCCTGAATTATTTTTCGCAACTTTTGGTTACCCTAAACTTTACAATTGTTGTTCAATCAGTTTTTTTTTTATAAGCGATGACCGAAAGGTGTATATATACAAGTAACTAATAGTGTTCAGGAAAGAGACTAGTCCAGATGGAAAATTACTTTCTCTCATCATGTGTCATCCTTATAACTGTATAAAATTCTTAAATACCAATTTTACCCTTCTTCTTCATTAGTCAAGAACACCCTCACTAGAAACTTCAAACTCTCGTCGGAGAATTCAAACTCTCGCCGGAAACTTCAAACTCGCCGAAAAATTCATTTTTTTCCATGTTTTATTTGTTTTGATTCATTAAATTTATGAACAAACTGACAAATGCCCACAAATTGGAATAAATTGACAAGATACAAAGAAAATAAAAAGATCTAGTCCAGATGTGGTTCACTGCCATTGCCATGGCCGGTGAGCATGAAGCTCTCTCTTTCGCGAGCATGAAGCAATGAGCAGTAATAAATATATTTTTTTATTTTTTATTTTTTTTGCTAAGAAAAATGAAAAATGAGAGTATTTTGATATTTTTAATATCTAACTAATGGGACAACGATTGTAAATTCAAGTTAGTTTAAGAGCACCTCCATTGAAGACTCACATTGTTTTGGGGTCATCAATGTGTCAGTAGCCCATGGATGGAGAAGAAAAAAATTAAGGGCCAGTCCCTAATACAAGGGCCGGTCCTTAAGTTTTTTTTTTATTGTTTTTAATTTTTTTTGCCCACTCACATAATGACACATGTACTAGAATTGATAAAAATTATTTCTTCCATTTTAAAATGAGTGTCTTGTTTCTATTTTTTGTAAAAATTAAGAATTACAAGATAATTTAACGTGTTTTTAATATAACTCTCACTTTTTTCACTTACACCTCATGTACAGATTTGTCCATGTGCATAAGTGATAAGAGTAATATAGAAAGAACATTAATATAATAGCATAAAAATAAAAATAAGACACTTATTTTAAGATAAAAAATTTAGACAAATAAGACACTTACTTTAAGACGAAAAAAGTATTATTTAATTATAAAAGTGAATCCTAATAAAGCTAATATTGAGTCCCAATAACAAAGAAATTTTTTTCACAATTCCTCATAATTATATGCCATCAAAAAGGACATAAATTTGACGTTCATGGACTCAAGTTGAGTTTCTTTAATATGAAGCTCTAAATTTACGAAAAATATTTTAGCATAAAAAACAAAAGATGCTCATTATAATCATAGGTAAATTCCCCTCGATTTTATTTTTGTTTCTATTTCTCAGTTACGCACCAAAAACCTATTACGGTACTCTCTCTCTCTCTCTCTCTCTCTCTCTTTCTCGTGCGCTTCTGTTATCTGCGTAAGAGAAAGGTTTTATCTTCAGCTCATCGCCGCAGGTATGCTTAAAGAAATCGCTTTTAATTGAATTTGTCGAAAACTTATTTGGGGCTTTGTCAAAATCTCCGTATGGCTCTTTCTGTTTTCTTTTATATTATGTTGTTTGTTTCCCGGGAAAATTGCTCCTGGTTTTTATTGCTTTAGAGGGTATAAACCTCAATCCTCGTTGAACTCTTTCGCGTGAATTTTAGGTACGAGAATCCATATTCTACATTCTGTTTGTTTGACATCAAATTTGGGTGCGATGTGAATTTTAGGATCGATTATAGGTCTAGCAATTGGGTTTTGCAATTATATGGAAATAGAGTTTTTTGAATCTACAAAGCTCACTCCTTTAAGTCTAGGGAATTTGAAACTGAAACTGTAACCGAAAGGCTGAGTAGATTGACCCGGTGCAAGTATTTGAGAGGTTGAAAGCAATGCAATTGGGGGTTATGTTATCTACATTAATATTAAGAACTGAAACTGTGGTTTATAGATCTATTTGTTTTGCCAGTACTTACTTTTTGCGGTTGCTCAATTGTTTCAGAAATGGGTGAGACGGGGAAGCGATATCGTTCTCAGAGAGACCAAGACTGGGATAACAGGAATCATAAGAGAAGGATGAATGAGAAAGAAGAAAAAGGTGGTGATGAATTGGTTGTCTACAGAATACTATGCCCTGATGGGGTTATAGGAAGTGTGATTGGAAAGAGTGGCAAGGTGATCAATTCAATTCGACAGGAGACGAGGGCGAAAGTTAAGGTGGTGGACCCGTTTCCCGGTGCCAAGGATCGTGTCATAACTATTTACTCTTATGTCAAGGAGAAAGAAAACATTGAGATTGATGATGAAGATAGTGACAGAGAACCGGTGTGTGCGGCCCAGGATGCTCTTCTCAAGGTTCATGCCGCCATATCAAAGTCATTGGCTTCAGTTGGGGATTCCGACAAAAGGCGGAAAGATAAGGATGAATGCCAAATTCTTGTCCCTTCTAGCCAGTCTGCAAATATCATTGGAAAGGCCGGGGCCACTATAAAGAAATTGAGAAGCAGGACAAGGACAAATATTAAGTTTTCTCCCAAGGATGTCAGTGACCCAAGTCATTCATGTGCGATGGAGTTTGACAACATTGTTGTGGTAAGTATTTACTGTTGCACTCATGAGTTTCTTCTTTTAAACACTTACCTGTCTCTTTGTGCATTGGATTATAAATACCATAGGGTTTAGATTACATGATTGTGCAAATTACATGGAAGAGTTGTGATCATGATCTAAATTGGCCTCTTGGCGACATTGAATATCTTGATGAGGAAAAAGATGAGTTTCATTTCACATGCTCTAGAACTTGATATGGCATGTAGAAAAAATTTAGAAAGCTGTTCCCATTGTGTGTGTTGCAATTGCTAAAGTACCCATTTTGAAAATGGAGAAAGATGGGTATTAGTTCACATGTTATAGAATTTGATATGGCATGTAGAATTTTCTTAGAAAGCTATTCACATTATTTGTGTTTCAATTGTTGAAATATCCATTTTGTAAATGGAAATTGGAAAATATGTCTAAGTGTCTCCTTCATTATCCATTCATATGCTTCCATGTCAGAGGTTGAAGGTATCTCCCTTAGTCCTTTTTTGGTTGGAACTCATCCTTTTCACTTATGTGCCTTCAAATATCTCTGAATAAGTAATGGTTATCTTGCTTTTAAGTACTATTTAGTGCCCAGATTCATGCCTTCTCAATTCTCATTGATAATTTGATTAGTTTGAAATATTGTTTATGTATTCACAATGATGTGTGATTGGAAACATAACTTCACTCCTTAATTTGTTCTCCCTGTGAATAGATATGTGGTCAGTCTGAAGCTGTGAAGAAAGCATTGTTTGCCATCTCAGCAATTATGTACAAATTTACTCCTAAAGAAGAGATTCCTCTTGATACTTCTGTACCAGAAGCCCCACCTAGCATCATCATTCCATCAGATGTCCCTATTTATCAACCAAGTGGATTTTTCCCCGGTTCAGATTCCATTATTCCTTCTAGATCAGTTCCATCTGTCATAGGTGCTACACATGTACCTGAACTTCATGGATATGGCGATACTGGAAGTACCTGGCCTCTTTATTCATCTGCTCTTCCTGTCGTTTCTGGGTATGGTAGTGCTTCTCGATCCGAGGAGTTAGTTGTTAGAGTTTTGTGCTCCTTTGACAAGATTGGACGTGTTATTGGCAAGGGAGGAGGCACAATTAAAAGTATCAGGCAGGCTAGTGGTGCTCGTATCGAAGTTGATGATACCAAAGAAGATCGTAACGAGTGTATCATTACCGTCACTGGGACAGAGGTACGCCGTATGCCCAAATTTTTATTTTAGTTTGTAAGAGGTGTATTCAAATCAGTGGAGTTCATGGAGATTTGATTAGGCCATGTACTTTTTAATGTTTTCAAAGGTAACTTATTGAAGCTGTCCCATAACAGTGTTGCAGTATGTGTGCATGAGCTCTCAATGGAATTGCTCTTTTATTTTATTTTTGGTGATTTGAAAATGTTTTTATTAGAGGGGTTTTTTCTTAATTTCTTAAATATTGTTTGATAATGGAATTAATAGCTAGCGTATCGTATTTGTTTCCATTTGAGGGGTTGGGCTGGGCTTAACACTTTAGCCCAAGATCTACTACAATATCATACCCTTTTTTTGCTTGTGTTTGTTGTTCATGCTGTACATTTGTTGCTTGGCAGTCACCTGATGATATGAAATCAATGGCTGTTGAAGCTGTGTTATTGCTGCAAAACAAGATAAATGATGATGATGATGAAACAGTTACAATGCGACTCCTTATTCCATCTAGAGTTATTGGTTGTGTTATTGGAAAAAGTGGTGCAATTATAAATGAAATTCGGAAGAGAACTAGAGCAGATGTGCGTATCTCAAAAGGCGAGAAGCCTAGGTGTGCTGATTCTAATGATGAACTTGTTGAGGTTTGTTTGACTATTCTTTGGAAATTTGTTGGTTGATTTTTTTTTTCCTTTATCTTATTAATTTGTACTTTTTACTTATAAAATTATCATGTTTATTATATAGGTGGTTGGAGAAGTTGGTAGTGTAAGAGATGCTATTGTTCAAATTGTTTTAAGGCTGCGTGATGATATTTTGAAGGATAGGGATGGTGGTCATAACACTTCTGTGGGTGTTGATTCTCTGTACTCAGCTAGCTCTGCTCTTACAGTGCCTTCTGCCTTGCCATCAGTTCCCCAAGCAGCTCATCTGGGTTTTGATCATAGGTCTGATCCCGGAAGTGGCTTGGGCTTGCTATCTTCTGGCAGCCTCTATGGATATGGATCATTGCCGGTATGTTAAGAATAATTTTTGTTATGTTATATTTGCTGTTTTCATCATCTTCGGAATTACATTATATTTTTGTACTTAACTAATGGTTTTAAATTTGTCAAGTGTTGTGTTGGAGGAATTACAGGAATTCTCTACGTCTAGTGCATTTTTCTTGTGTACATGTGTAGAGGGTTAAGAGAATAGGCACACACATACATCCATGATTTTGTTCTTTAGGATTGCATAATAAATCACAGTTAAGATCCAAATATCTATTTTTTTTATTATTGAATTCCACAGTGCAAATGAGCATCTCTGTTTGTGTGTGTGTGTGTGTGTGTGTTGTATACTATTTTCTTTGTGTAATTTCCTCTGAAATTTGTGTTTCTTTGAAGACAATCTGAGTTACGCTTATTGCTAACATTCGTCTTATTTGTGCTATCCCCTTGAAGATGGGAGACAATGGCTATGGATCCATATCATCGTATTCTTCGAAACTGTATGGAGGGTTAGTATTTTATGAATATAAATCCTTGCCTTAAAGTTCTTTACATATATATTTTTTTTCTATTCTAATCCAACGTTTCTCTTCATTGTGTCTTTATACACAGGTTGCCTCCACCTACAAATGATATGGTGATTCCTGCAAATGCAGTGGGTAAAGTCTTGGGCAAAGGAGGGGCAAATATAGCAAACATTCGGAAGGTCAGTGTATCTAATAATTAACGTCTTTACATCTTATAGTTTGTTAAAACTTTCACTTTTGATTGAGAGCCTAGCCTAATTCATTTCTTAACAATGAATGACCTACTACCAACTGGTTCAACTTGCATTCTGGGATCTGCCAATATGACCACGTTGTGGGGTCAATATTTTTATAGATACAGTAAAGTCTCACCAAACTTTATAAAGTTAAGCTTAAAGTATAAAGGCAACTAAGGGACTGTATCTATATGCCATTCAGTTATGGGGCTTGCTGCATCAAATATTATACGATTTCCATTTGTGTTTGTATCTTCAAATGGCATTCTGTCATATACAGCTATATTCATTAGTTATTTATTCTGTGCCTCAAAGTTTGTATTTTTTTGCTTATATTTTCAACACGTAGTTCTGGTGTTAAAAGTTTCTTATAGTTATTTCGGTATCGTGTTAAAATGAGTGTTTTTTCTCTTTTGCTTTGCCCTAGAGTTGACTTTTGCCTTTAAAGGCCAAGCTTCTTGCATGTTATATCATGTTCATATGAGTTTTATGAGCATATCAGAATGGACTGATTAAGAGTTTTCTGACACCTACTTGTTTTGCTTTCCAGATATCAGGAGCAGTTATAGAGATCTCCGAATCTAAGTCATCCCGTGGTGAACGCATTGCTCATATATCTGGTACACCTGACCAGAGGCGAGCTGCTGAAAACATGATTCAGGCATTTATATTGGCTACTTGAACTTGAGGATCTTCATTGAAGGTGAATAGTTAAAATTCCTGTTCCTCAAATGTTTCCTCTCTGTAGTTTGTTTAGGTCTTACTCTGGAGAAGGCTTCATTTTCTAGGTTTCTTTATTCCTCCAGACTCCATTTTCTTCCTTATCGTTGCTTCTCAAGATCATGAAGAAAGATTTGCTGCTGGCTCTATATTCAAGGGATATATAGGTTTCTGCCGTTGATGTTTAACAAATTCTTAGCTGCGGTTTCTTAGAACTTAATAGGATCTTTCTTGCCTTTCATAATGTTTAACTTGGTGGGTTCCATCTTATTTCCAGTGTTGCTATACTCAATAACGTGGATGTTCTTGCTGGAAAATATTCTCAGTATGACCTTAACGTCAAACTCTTAATATATGTTTTATATTTCTGCCCATTCCACTTCTTCTCTCGGCTTCTTGCTTGTAGGATCTCTGCTATCAATGATGCGTAGTGCAATGAGATTGCCGAGGATGTCCTCTCTATGTTTCCTTGGTTTACACGTTATGCTAATACTGCAGCTAAAAAAAACAGAAAACAAAATAAAAAAGAAGATAAAAAGAACTACCTTGTATTACTGAAATTGCTTGCACCTCGCTGTTGTTTTCTCTGCCCCTTCACTCTTCAGAACATTTTGTCTTGATCTAGGTATGTGCCAAGGACATTGCAAAAGCATGGTCCTTGAAAGAGTCTTAGGGCTTTTCCGGGAATTCCTGTTAACTCTTGTTACATTACATTCCATATCCGTTATCTTGCAAACTATTACATATGCTCTTCGTCTGAAAATTGTTAGGGTGTTATTATTGTGGAATTGTCTCACCGAACTTATCCCCTAAAGGCTCTTAATTATATCATACTCAATTCTATTCAAGTGCTATGCTCGTGGATTAGGCTCATTGGAGTTGTCGCAAAAATTCTCATCGGTAGCATTTGGGTTGAATTTTTATCGGGATTAGGAATCAAGATTTAGAATGGGAATGAGATTCATATTCTTCATGCTCGTATTAAGACATTTTGGTCATGAAAATGACTTTTGAATTGGAATCTCATTCCTATTTCCATTCTTGATTCTAATTCGCATTTTAAAAAAATTAATCCAAATGTTACCTTTATTATTTTCAACTTTCACTCGTATAATGATCTTATTGTTCTTCGGATCCTTGTTAACTCATGTTAAATATATCTGATCCGGTATCTTACGAACTGTAAGATATGCTCTTTATCCGAATTTGGTTTGGGTGCTATTATCTTGGAACGTCCTGATAGAACTTATCCCTTAAGGGTTCTTAACAATACCCTACTCAAATCTATTCAAGTGATGTTCTTGTGGATTGCCCTCATAGCGTTTTGATTTTATATTTTGTTCAGGAATGGAAATCAAGAATGGGAATGAGAACGAGATTCCCATTCTTCATGTTTGGATTATAATGTTTTGGTCATGAAAATGACTTTGTAATGGAACTCTCATATCCATTCTGATTTGTGATTCCTGGTTCTCATTCTCATTCGAAAAAAATTAATCCAAACATTTCCTTAACTGTACCAAACTCATGCTTGATACATATAATGGGACATATGTGTCAGCCGATGTATCCTTTTGCGACATGAGGGATCTGTAGGACATTCTAGGCCTAGCAAAAAGGGAGGTTTTTTTCAAGAAAAAAAATGGTTTCTCGCCTCTTTATGAGTAGTTGTGTGTCTGACTTAAATAATTACGTACCTGTTCATTGGCGAATCTGTTATCAGAAAATTTTATTTCATATCAAATTTGATCTTCGAAGCTCCAACAGTCAATGCATATCCATAATCAATATTCTGCTCATTATTGTCTACTTCTCTAATAGATCATCCCATTGCACAAGACACTCACTATTCTGAGGTCTTAGAAGAGTCATTTTTGTACTGAGTCTTATTCCTGGTTTACAGAAAGGTGGTTTCCTTGACATGATTTTGTGACCTTAGGGTCGCAAGGTTGCAACCTTACCGTTGCGCCAAGGCTCACCCTCATTTTCTTGCTCTAGCAACAGCTAATATGCTCTCCTGTTGATCTCATACTTGCTTTGAAATAGTCTGTTTGGCCTTGTCCCGCTGCATTCTGATAAGCTTAGTTAAGGTGGCACGGGAAAAAAGCAGTAATATGTCGCTTACTTTCACCAGCACCTTGTTTCTTTCTAAAATGTTACTGTTATACCTATTCCACAATGAGTTCTGAGTGGATTCTGCATCACAGATACACGAGTGTTTGCCTCGTTGGAAACTGTTCTTTTCAAATTAAACGTACAGAACTTTCTTTGGCTTGCTTGAGCCTCAGGTACAAATAGCTAAAGCTCTGTACCTCATGTCTCATTATATAGTTTTCCGTTTGGTTACGTAGTTGCTTTCCCGTCAAACAAGTTTGGCTAGAAGTATTCCTCTGTACCCTCTTTTGTCTTCGGAACTCCAAATCAAAGCATCGTCTTATTTCCTTAAATGATATATTTCCAGTTCGAAGTTCTGAAATCTTGACTACTGAAGTTACGCTTAGATCGATAGACTTAATTGTATTATGCTAGGATTTCAGAACTTAAGCTTTTAAGGGTTCAGTTTAACCAGAAGAATGTTTCAGCATTTGATTGGTTTGTATTGTTTTGTTGTCTTTTTTTCTCTTAAACATTGACTAAGAAGATTGATTTCTTCGTTGAATTATGTAAATTTATCACTTGAAAACATGATTCACATGTATATAATGGAACAGGCTCGGATTGATTGGTTTATTTAGTTTTATTTGCCGCATGTTTAGGCGAATTAGATAAGGTTATGTTGAATTTATGGTCATGGATGTTTTAAATTTGGTTATGTGATTATTGTGTTTGTGTAATAGTTCATTTTAGTTTGCAAAAAATTGATTTTTGTATTATTTTGAAGGGACTGATAGTTATTTATGTTTTTGTTTTTTTAGTTAAAGTAAATGCTATATCCATTGAAGTTATTAACTCTCTATTACAATGTTCATATGATAATTGGAAGAGATTTAGTTTCACATTTTTAGGTGTGAGGTGTCATCTTCACATTAGCTTGGTTGAATATCCACTTATAATTCTGGACTAATTAAAAATGAAATATCATTAATATTTTTCACATTAGTAGGATTTTTGATCTAAAACATGAGTTTTTTGAGCGGGCTCGCATGCTCGCGGTTGGTATATTTATGTCGTTTTTGACAAATTCTCATTTGAGGGTAAGTCGTTAAAGTGCACCATTCTCTCTAAGAGTGTGTTAAGCGGGGATTGGACGCAAATGTTCTTTTCACTCATCACGCAGCACGTGCAACCAATTGCGCAACTACCCTTATGTAAAATGCAGGGCTTTAGATAAATAAGAAACTCAATACTGAAGGTTGAGCTAGTCATTGATATGAAGTAATAACAGGTTAGCCGTATTGGAAGGTATGGCTAGATCACCTATTTTTCAGGGAGAGCTCATGCTTGTTGGGTCTTTGGGTTTGACACTGCTTTACACTAAAAAAGAAGGTAGCTACGTTTGAGTGAAACTTGAGGATGGAAGTCTTCTTTCGTTTCTCGATGGTGAAGTAAGGCCAAGCTCATGAGCTTATTATCTTAGGTAGTAACAAGTTGATAGATATAAATCTTGAAACAGGTGACGTAAGCAAAACCCAGTTACTGTTCCTGCAAGTTAACTGGATATGTTCAAGTGTTGAACTCCAACGTCAGAAAAATACAAAAAATACAGCATCTCATTCTCATCTAAATCTTCTTCTTCATGGTTGGTTTCATACGTGTGCTTCTCAATCTCATCTCCTCTCCTCCTACTCAATATATTAATATAATACAATACTTTTTTCTTTTACTTAGTGCGAATGACGCTTGTACCCTTTTAAAATCTAAGCGGTACCTTTTATTAAATGACCCGAAAATCCAATAAAAATACAAAAGTGAAAAGAAAATCAACTACAACCAGAGGCATCAAAAATCTAAACAAGATATAGAGGATTCGTACGCCAAACAGAAAACTCAAATGAATTACAGAAATCAGGATTAACGTACGAGCTGATAACATAACAACGACTTTTAATGCGTATGAGGGTGTTTTCTACTTTCGGGAAATCATTCCGAAAGACTAGTACATTTCAGGCAAGCCAAATATTCAAGAAGTACCAAGCAAACAGAGACCAATAACTTCCGGACAAGCTTATCACCTCCCAAACAAGATGGCCAGGTAATTAAAAGAGTGGAACAATTGTCAGGTAACACAGAGCATACTCTCCACCAACGAAAAACAGACATCCAAATTCCATATGACTATAAGCACCAAGAATTACCACATAAATATCCACCATGACTCCGAACGGGTCGAGCTCGAGACGCAACGATGCCCAAATAATATTGACTTCTTAGCCTGAAATAAATGATAAATATTAAACACTGAGATACTTGAGAACAAATTAGTCTCCAAATTATGTGATTACTGTACCTAAGTTTGTAATGTATGTGCCTATTTTGATTCGGAGACAGATCAATTGGTTTTCTTATTCCGATTTGAAGTAAGAGGTAACAATTGTATGCTTTGAATTTGAATTATATTCTTAATTTTTCTACCCAAGTGTTGAGAGTATGATATTTTTCAAGTTCAATAACAAAGAACACATCGTTAAGTGGAAATATGAGACGGGTGTCTATGTGTCCAATTACTCTGGACTGACTTAAACTTTTATCAATCTTGACACTCAATAACTACATTTTAGGACTTGTTTGAACTTTGAAAACCCCAACAACTTGCAGGTATCGGCTTGAAATATCTTGAAACTCACCAATCCCAACACCTGACATTTGTGGGTTAGACTTGTCTGATTTTTGGTGCCTCAACCTTTGATGAATCTTCCATCAAAGGTTGTGTATACGTGAAATGTGTACATTGAAATCCTTGTATCCTTTTTTGTCTAAATTACGAGGTTTTTGAACGGGCCTGTGAATTCGCAGGGCTACATCGAAATCTTGGAGTCTTTTGTTATAAGGGGACTACATATTTTAATGGTACAATGAAAATCATTGCAAAAATTTCAAAAATTAACTATT
Source organism: Pelargonium cotyledonis (assembly GCA_036897625.1). Taxonomy (NCBI): domain Eukaryota; kingdom Viridiplantae; phylum Streptophyta; class Magnoliopsida; order Geraniales; family Geraniaceae; genus Pelargonium; species Pelargonium cotyledonis. Next base: position 11,823 of record JAYMTA010000499.1, read on the forward strand.
TTTCTTGTTAGCAATCTCAATATCAATATGGCAGGGGCAAATTGGGTATTCCACTTCAACCCATTATATTAGGAAAGTGGGTACAAAGTCTTGAAAGTGCAACCCACACAAGCAACACAAAACTGAACCCAGACAATAAGATAAAGATAAGGTCAAAAATCAAAATGATTAAGATAATTGTTTTTGGGTCTCTCTAAAATATGTTACAAAATTTTAAGCAAATTGCAAATAAATATTTTATATATAGTTTTATTTTATAGATAACATTTTTTTTATAACACATTCATTGCACTTTTTGACTTCATCTCGGTAATGTAAAATTAATGTTATAATAAAGTAACTATTTAAAAAAAAAATGATAGATCGTGTGTGTGTTGTACACAAAATAGTTGAATCTTACCCATGAATTGTGGAGCAGTTGACAACACATGCTAAGTGAGTGGGAAGAGCATTTGCGTTCGATCGTCACTCAACACACTCATGGGGAGAGGTGAAGAGCTTTAACTGTGACTAAGCCTCGAATGATATTAGTCTGGGCGTGGTAAACGGTTTAAATGTGTCAACCGCCAATAATGCGGACCCTCTCAGAAAACCTATGGTTAAATACCTAAAAAAAAAAAGTTGAATCTTTGGACTTGCAAATAAAAGGACATGAAATCTGACCAACGTTTTTTTGTGGGATAAGTCGCACAAACCGGTCAGTTTACAAGATAGACCAATTTGCACTAAACTCGTATATTTTGTGCTAAAAATTTAAAACTCGCTACTAGCATTTCTTGTGGGTGTGGATTTGTATCATGTCTTTCAATCATAATCTAAAATAATTCGATCTGAAATTCGAATTGTCAACTCTAATAAGTAAGAAAAATAAAATAAGTTACAGTTGAAGATTGGAAGAATAGAGGGTGTTATTTGTCAGAAAAAAATAAAGTATAGGGACTTGTATGCAAAAAAAACACTAAGTATGTGTCATATTGTAAAATTTGAAAACATTTCGCTGTTCTCTTCCAAGAGCTTATCAAGCAATTAGGCAAAACCAGAAGAAGGAGAATTGAATTACGATTCTGAAATTGGTTCTTTTCTGCGACAACAAAACATCAATCAATGGCTTCCAAGCTTTGCTTGAAGAAGGTTCTCAATGGAAAGATTCGTTTCAGCTCTCTTGCTCCGGGCAGCTCCATCGCTTCATCATCTTCTCAGCACCTCATCAACCTTGAACATGAACACAGTGCCCATAAGTAAGATTGTTTTTCCTCTTCCTTTTATGTTTCTGATTCACCTCAAGACTGTGTTTTTTGTTGCTAGTGTTGATTTTGCTCATGTTTTGGCTTCTGGGTTTTGCTTATTTTCACCTGATTGATGAAAAAATGCATTTATTGCTACCATTTTAGTTGTGGGTATGTTTTGGCTTCTGGGTTCGCTTAGTCTCAATGAAAATTTAGGCTATTTCTGTGATCACTTCAGTTTTTTCATCTGTCGTATGAGAATTTGGGCAGTTTACGTTACCATTTCAGTTTTGAATATGTTTTAGCTTCTGGGTTTCCTTAGTCTCATTTGATGTATGAGAATTTGGGTTTTTTCTGTTACCATTTCAGTTTTGTATATGTTTTAGCATCTGGGTTTTCTTTTTTCAGCTGATGTATGGAAATTTGGGATGTTTCTGTTACCATTTCAGTTTCGGACGAGTTTTAACTTGTGGGTTTTGTTTGTTTTTCTCGGTAATGGAATTGGTATATAATTCTCATTCTTGTACTAGCCGTCTGATTGTTTTAAGGATATATAATGTGGTAATCGTTATAATCTGTTTGATTTTGAGAGCTGAATCAGTAAATCTTTATTTGGATAAGTTATGATTTAATGATCATGAATAAATAGCTGAATATGTAACAGTGAAAGAACTGGGGTGGGGGATATTTTTTGGTTGTAAAGTCGGCATATTTAGTTCAATCAATAAACACTATCTTAAATGCCTTGACCTGAGAATCAGATGTTGAGATGCATGTTAGATTCCATGTTTCAAACTGGAGGTTGCTTAGATTGACTACAAAACAACTCTAGAAACAAACTTAAGTAAAGCTTTTTATCTTTTTTTTTTCTTTTCTTTTTTAAAGTAAGTAAAGCTTTTCATCTTAAATGTGAACAGAAGAGCCAATTTTGTCTCTGAATTGCATGACCTAAAAATTATATGTGCTCGATATTTTAAAGATGATTAAAGTATCAGGTAGCCCCTACATCGCGGGCCTGCTAATTTGGTGAGGCTAGAGCTGGCAATTTAGACCCAAACCCACAGGCACCCAAAATTCGACCCACATTTTGTCAGGTTTAGGTTGTATAAAATATATCCTATTAGTTTTGGGGTCAGGTTTGCCATAGTATAACGCAGGTCAGGAAAACCCACCACACATTTTCTATATATAATCCACAAACCAACTCGACCCACACCTTTTCCGGGTGGGGTTCACTTTTGGTCTTTCAACCCATAAAAACCGACCTGAAACTCGAATCACCAGCTTACTGGTGAAAGTGGTTTTGGAGTTCCTTAACTTATTCTAAAGTTAGAACCTTTATTGTATTTGATTTTGATTTGCCACGCTTTCTTCAGATTTCTGAGTAGATGTTTCCTAAGTCAATGGTTCATGTATTGTTTTTTTTTCTTCATAAATCTGAATCTCTAACTTATCTATTTCAAATGCAGCTACCACCCAATTCCTATTGTATTCTCTCAAGCAAAAGGATCATCTATATGGGATCCAGAGGGCAACAAATATTTGGATTTTTTATCAGCTTATTCGGCAGTTAATCAGGTAATGATGATGTTAGATTATGTGGTATTCATAGTGAGTTGACATTTCACAGTACTATATCTCAACTATTTGAACAGACCCTTTTCATTAGTCAGGAGTTATCCTGTGCGTTTTGCAATTCACTCCAATTAATTTAGCACACTGGCTAAACATTTTTTTGTTTGTGTACTTGAATGAAATGCAAAATCAGTGGAGTTTTTTTTATAATACTTAGGTAGTGTTTGGATTAGAAATTTTGTTTAGGATTGGAAATCAAGAATGAAAAAGGGAATCATATTCTCATTCTTCATGTTTGGATTAAATTTTTTAGTCACGAGTAAATAAAAAATGTGAATCTCATTCCCATTTCCATTCTCATTGTTGATTCCCATTTTCATTCATTGTTTTCAATCCGATTATCCAAATGCTATTTTAGTCCGTTCTTCAGTAGATTATCGTAGTTGGTGCCCTCCCATACTTTTCTTCTTTATCCATACATTGATTTTAACCGTCACTTAGTATTCAACTTCAATAATTGCTTTTGTAGGGACATTGTCATCCACAGATCATGAAAGCACTACAAGAACAGGCCAAGCAGCTTACATTAAGCTCCAGGGCATTTTACAATGACAGGTTTCCGATATTTGCTGAGCGGCTGACAAGCATGTTTGGCTATGACATGGTGCTCCCTATGAACACTGGTGCTGAAGGTGTGGAAACAGCCTTGAAGTTGGCAAGAAAATGGGGTTACATGAAGAAAAAAATTCCAAAAAATGAGGTGTGTGCTTTTATTGAATGTTCAGCTATAACTTTGTGCTCTTATCTAGTATGTAGTAAATCCTGAAACATTCAGAAAGTACCCTTGTCATAGAGGTGGCAACTCGGTTGAAGAGACCTAACCCAAACCCACCCGTGTGAGGTGCATGTTCGTGCAGGTTGGGTCCAGTTGTGGATTTTACTTAAAAGATACATGGGTTGCCCAACCCAACCTGCATCTTTTCATGGTCCCAATCCGAAAACTAATCAGGTATGACCTGAACTTGCGAAAGGTGGGTTGGATTACGGGCGCCCACAGGTTTGGGTCCAAATTACCAGTACTGTTTCATATATCTAATAAACTAGATACCTTTTAGATCTTATAGCTATGAATAGAACCATCTGACAAGAATTAAATTCAAATTTGTTGTGATAACTATGTATCAATCCAACGTCATAAAAGAGGAAAAGAAACTGAAGTTATTGGAAACCTGTCATTGTAAAATGCAAGGGACAGTTTTGACCATATAGTTATTGGTATTTTAGAGTCTCAAAAGGGACAGTTTTTTTCCTCTATTAAGCAGTTGCAAGTGACAACTTATAATTATTTTTTGTGTACATGCACTTCATATTCAGGCCTATTTTCTGTTTTCACATTAATTTTTAAAAAGCATGATGTGATTATAGCATGTAGTTTTTCTGTGAGCATTTAGTCATATGATTCCTCATTTTATAGGATCGGTGAAGTTACTTGTTTCATACATCTTTTCATTACTCCAACTGATCCATATGCAGGCTATCATTGTATCATGTTGTGGCTGCTTCCATGGTCGTACTCTGGGTGTTATCTCAATGAGCTGTGACAATGAAGCTACTCGTGGTTTTGGACCATTGCTGCCTGGCCAGCTTAAGGTCGATTTTGGTGGTTCAGCTGCTCTTGAGAAAGTATTTAAAGGTATGAACTGATAAAGAGTTTCACACTTATGAGACTTACTTTATTGGATTTACGAGACTCACAACACTGAATTTATGCGACTGCATTGTTTTTGTGGTCCAATTCTAGTCCTTTATTGTCAGAAAACCAGACCGACCTTATTATTTATCTCTGTTATGGAATGCAGAACATGGAGATCGAATTGCTGGATTTCTTTTTGAACCTATTCAAGGCGAGGCTGGGGTATGTATGCTTTGGAATTAACTATTGGAGCAGGGCCGACAATATTGGTCATGACCCCTGATTCGACATGAACACAACACAATTTTAAGTGGGTTTGGGTTCATCTTAATTTCGTTCATTTTTTTTTTTTGATAAGCGCGGGACAGCAGGCCTGCTTTGCAGGCCAGTGTTTCTCAAACCCCCCGTAGGGGGCGTCACACTGTTAGTTGTTAGTTCCCTTAAACCCATAAATCCCTCCCCATACCGTCGGCAAGGACACTCGAACCTGAGACCTCAAAGGAAATCCAAAGCGTATCAACCGCTTGGCCCATCCGCTTGGCCCACCTAACTCATTCAATTAAATGGGTCATGTAACCCATTTAGCTACCTATTTAAGGATAAAATGGTAACATTTTAAAATTATTGTGTCAATAATGACGTGTAAACTAAATGAGTCAAATATATAGTCATGTCGGGTTAACACAAACCCATTTATTTAATGTGTCCCGTCATGTCATGTCATTTTGAACCCAATTATTTAAACGAGTTGAGTGAGTTGTGTTCGTGTCTTGAAACTCAGCTTATTTAAAAGTCAGATACATGAGGCGGAACTGTTTTGTCAAGTCTGTAGAGTTTGTGTGGTCAAAGATTGCATTTTCCCGTAGCAATTTCCGTAATTATCTTACTAGATCAATTTTCCTAAATGAACCGGAGAGATTGTATACCTGTTCATCCCCATTCCACACCACCAAATAGCTTCAGCTTATAGGTTGGAACTAAGCGTAACATGGAATCTGAGACGGTCCATGTAGATCCTCCTAACAGGGACCATACTTGCAAAACCTTATGTCACCCAAAAGTGGGACTGTGGTCTACTTGAAAAGGAGCCACATCTCATAATGTTGCCTCGTTTATTAGTCCTAACCACAAAAAGTGATCTGTTGCTTCTCTCTGTTTTTTTTTTTACTTCTTTCTTTGTTAAATGGACATTTTTGTAACTATTATCATTTTATGTTCTGTTAAGAGCATTTAATTGTATTGGCAGGTTATAATTCCTCCAGACGGTTATCTGAAAGCAGTCCGAGATCTTTGTTCAAAATATAATATTTTGATGATTGCCGATGAAATACAAACTGGCTTAGCACGTACCGGAAAGTTGTTGGCTTGTGATTGGGAAGATGTTAGGCCAGATTTAGTGGTAAGGCCCTTGGTTCATTTGACGAGTTTTATTTTCAAAATTATATTTTCCGTATTTATGTCTTTTTATTTGTTTTGTAATTTGAATTCTCTCAGAGAAAAGAAATATCATATCTAATATGAAAAGCCATTGCAAGTAGAATTAGGAACTATATCCATTTTTCCTAAACCTAATACGTCTCCATATGTAAATAACTCCTTCATGGTTTTCTTCAGATTCTAGGAAAAGCATTGGGCGGTGGAGTCATACCCGTAAGTGCCGTGCTTGCGGACAAAGATGTAATGCTCTGTATCCAGCCTGGAGAGCATGGAAGGTTTGCAATTCTAGCCGTTTATATCATGTCTTTTTTTAGAACACTTTTTTTTTTTACATCAGCTTCCTTACTCTTATTTGAAAATATTATTATGCTTTGTACTCCGTTTCTTGAAGATTGTTCACTAGTTAATTGTTATCCAGAATTCTGTCTAGAACAATATAATCTAATAGTGCATAGCACATAAAGCAAGAATAGTTAGTCTCAGTTATGATATAGTCTATCTACTAGCTCCGATTAAGTTGATTTTGCATAAGATAGAGTGGAAAAAGTAGAAGATTCGAATTACTTTTGCTAAAGGATTCATGTGGCTGACCCAAATGTTGCTTGGTTAATGATTCATGAAGATTCCAATGAGTCTGGGTAATGTTGTTTAGGTGTTCCCAGCTAGGTTAATGAAGGTTCAAATATGGAGTTGGTAAATTAGCAAATGAGGCTTACGTCCATAGAAAACCTGGAAATATTATTCTTTATCAATAGTTAATAAAGTGTTGTTTCTATATATGTTTTTTTATACACGAAAATTGTTCATATCCATTCTTATGCTAATACACAAATGCAACATTAATCGTCGTTACTTACTTTGCTGTCTGTTTATTTCTTGAACAGATGTATGCAGTTGTGTTGTAAAGTTGAAGTTTATCTTTCAGGATCTAACTGTGTTGTGATTTGTTATATTTCTCAGCACCTTTGGCGGAAATCCTTTGGCCAGTTCTGTTGCGGTTGCCTCACTGGATGTGATCAGGGATGAGAAACTTGCTGAGAGGTATCGTATCTGTTTATGATTATGACTATAGGACTCAAAGGTTGACTAATAATATATCAGTTTAGGGTTCAATGTTGAACTTAGTATTTCCTTGGAAACAACCTCTTTGACATCTCTTTTTGCAAGATCACGAATAAAAAAGTCATTAGTCATTTCAATGCCATGATTTACTTTCAGGAAACAAACTATTCGATTGAGATAGGTCTTAAAATAAGTGTATTGACTTCCTGGTATCCTCATGAAAATAGTACCCTTAATAAAAATGAGCGCAATAGCTATGACTAATAAATAATCTTTCGGTTGTGCAGATCGGCTCAATTGGGAGAGGAGCTTAGGAATCAGTTACTTGAAATTCAAAAGCAATTCCCAGAATATATTAAGGAAGTGAGAGGAAGAGGTTTGTTTAATGCCGTGGAGCTCAACAGTAAGAGTTTGTCCCCCGTTTCTGCATTTGACATCTGTGTGAAGTTGAAGGAGAGAGGAATTCTGGCTAAGCCTACGCATGATACTATTATCCGATTGACGCCTCCACTCTGCATGAGGTAAGAGAACTTAGTCAATGAGTCTATGAAACTTCCACTTTCTTGCCTTCACCACTATGGTTCATTTGTGCGTATGTGACATGATATTTTTCCATCTGTTCGGCCTATCATTTGACTTTGTGTAAACTCCTAGGAAAGAAAATATGATGTTGGAATTGCTCAACTGCGCAAATCCTTCTATGGCATATAGCTCATAGGCCCATAATATTTGTAAAGAAGACCGGTGGTTTTGGTGCATTACCCGAAATTTGAATAAAAGAAGCTTGATCACTAAGGGTGGGAGAAATAGCAATGACTTGGTGGAGTAACTACAAAATTGTTGGTTTCAATTTTTAGAGTAGAAAAGTTGAAATCGGGCCTTCAACTATCAGTTGAAGTTTTTATTTTAGTTAGTCATTTACTTGGTATCAACTATCAACTATCAAAGCCTTGTAAACCTAGAGGTCACATGTTACTCACAGCCCTAATTTCTTGAATATGGTATTTTTCAGTCTCGACGAGCTCCGAGAAGGCTCAAAGGCGCTGCACGATGTTCTTGAGCACGATGTACCGAAGATGCAAAAGGAAAAGCCCGAGAAAACTTCCCATGGAGCAGCAACCTCCAATGTATGTGACCGTTGTGGACGTTCCAGTTCTTCAGATACAAATCACTGAAAGGTCAGAATATATAAGCTATATTTGGGATACAGAAAATGATATGAGAAATGGGTAGGGAAACTCACAAGACTCTTCGTCAATAAGATGATCATTCATAAAGTCTTAACATATGCATTATTGCCTACTTTTATTTTCTTTTGGTACAATATTGTGAGTTTGTCACATTTGTATTAAAATAGAATATAATGGAAATAATTCTTTTCTTTTTCTTTGTGGAGGAGACATAAGAAAGTATTATTTTATTTAGCACAGTAGTATCCCATGAGAACCTTGGAAGCTCATAGATATGATCTTATTGAAAATATATGTGTTATTTGTTTGTTTAAATTGTAATCATTGTATGTGTATAAGTTTAGTGGTGTTAAATGGGTAGACTTGAACCGACAGATTATTAAACTAGTTGAATTACACAACTAGCTTACTTTCAATTTATGAGCAGGTCAACACAATGTAACACTATCAACACTTTTAAATAAATGAGTTTAAAATTACATGATCTAATCTGACATGTTAAAATGAGCGGGGTAATATTGACCATATGTTTAATCCATTTAATTTATAGGGTTTGTTTTTAGTTTTTACCGGAGGGATTGAGGATCTTAAGCCAAGAATTTTTTTGCTTAAGCGCTTCCACCAATGAGATTATGACACTTCATTTAAAATACTTGGATCCAGCGGGTCGCTCCGCTTCCACAAATTCATTTGGGTGGGTAACTGAGTATTTTAATGAGGTGACAATCTTTCATTGGTTTGGTTTAGCCTAAGCCAAAAAATTCTTGGCTTAGATTCCTTATTTTCTTTACCATGTATATTTAGAAAATTACATTTTTATCCTGAAATGGATGAGTCAATACTACTCAGACCTATCTAAATTCGTGTCGCGATACAAACTGTCACCCCTAATGAACATGCACAAGAATCTCAGACTGTGTATGCACTTAAAAATTTGTCATGATAATCAAGAATGAGAATGAGATTTCAATTTCATTATCGTCAAAACATTATAAAAGAAATGAGAATTTCTTCGCCATTCACAATTGATTCTTGTTTGTGAACAAAAAATTTAATCCAAACATCTACTTCAGATAAAAACTGGTTCGAATAGCCATAGTAGAAAAAATGTTCAATTTAGTCCATGAACTATTCAAAACATTTGGATATAATCCCTCAACTTTCAAGTGTTTCAGAATAGTACAAATTTCACAAAAGTGATTAGAATTAGTTCAAAGTTAGATAAAAATGTTTGACGGAAGGACATTCCGTCAAATAAGGAGACAGAATCCGTTAGTTGTGCTCATGTGGAATTAGTCCGCGTCAACACACTTGACGGATTCCGTCTCTCCATTTGACGGAATGTCCTTCCGTCAAACGATTTGCTCAAACTTTGGACTAAAATCAATTGTTTTGCTCAACTTTGAATTATTATAAAACTCTTGAATGTTGAGGGACTAAATCCAAACATTTTGGATAGTTCAGAGACTAAATTGAATCTTTTTCCGCCATAGTAACAACAGTACTGTACAAAAATTGACCATAAATGAAACTTTTTTTTGCATAAACAGCCCAACTAACAAAGCAACACAACATAATGGGAAAAACACACACAATTGCACTAGATATGAAACACACTTGTTTTTTTTTTTTTTTTTTTTTCCTTCTTTTAGGACTCATAATCTTAAACTAGGAGAAGGGTTTTCGGTACCCGACTTGCGTAAATGGATGCAAAAAGAAAGATAGAGAAGAATGAATAAACTTCAATCAAAACGTCAGATTACATTTCCTCAAAACACACACAATGCATTGCATGCATAGATGAATATAATTTCAATATTGGATGCAAGCTCAATAACAAAACGGCAAAACAAAAAAAAGCAGAAGCACTAACAGTTTGAGAACATAACAATAACTCGTGGTCGGTCATCCCTGGAAGCTTATTTCTCCATCTTCGCTTTCCTGTATAAAACAATGGGTTACACGGTTATGCATTTTTATGCAAAAGTTGTCAGGAAATGCATTGCATATATTGAGCATGTCAAAGTTCAATATTTCTGGATATATATAAACATTCTTTGTAGATACCAACAGGATGGCTTTAAACCAAATACAAATTATGAGCTTCAGAGACTAAACATAGAAGAATATGTGTCTCGACATAATGGTAAAGTTGTTATATAGTATATACAACAAGAACCGTTGATGACAAGGAATTACAGCTAGCAATTGGGGACACGACTTGTGATTTGACACGAGAACGACATAACTTAATCGTGTTTGAGATCAACATCTTCAATTGTCATGTTATGTCATGTTCGTGTTGAATTTGTGAAACACACAATAATTTTACGCGACTAATGCTGAAATGGTAATTTAATACTATTGAATCATTGCATAGGTTAATCACTTGTGTAGAACTCTTATTATTCTCTCCACTTTTTTGTTTTCATCTTCTTTCCTTCTCATGCGTCTTTTTCTTTGAGACACGACACGAGATCCGATACAAAAACAACACGATTCAAGCATGTTTGGGTTCAACACGTTTAATATATAGACGTGTCATGTTTGTGTTGAACTTGTGAAACATGCATGACACTAATACACAATTAATGTTAACAATGTAAAATAATACTAGTGAATCATAGCCTAGCTAGGTTAATCACTTTATCGTTTCTCTTTCTCGCACACAACCCTACACCTATTGTTCAAATCTAAAATGCAACTTACCACATCTCTCGTTTGAGGCAAAATCAACACAAATAAGACACACCAACATGACTATTAAATGTGTTGTGTTTGGGTTCAATATTTGAACACAATTATTAAAAGTGTTGTGTTTGTGTTGGCTTTTATAGAACTTATTTAGTCACGCATGAACACAACATGTCAACATGAATTGTTATCTCTACATGAAACTCTCATCTGTCATTACTTTTGAAAACATTCATATTTTAACGATTGTATTCCATCAGAGCTCAACACGATGATTCCCTTATTGGTTTCCATTCACCGAACTACTAAGTTTTGTTGCAATTACTAAATAACTTCACGACCTAAAGCAACAAGGAAACTAACAAGTGTTTAGTTGTAATGCCTAAGAGGCTATGCATCTTGGAATTGTTATATCAGAGTTGAGAAAGAAAAAAAATGACCCCCAAACAATTATTAAGGAGCCTACATGTTAGCAAGGTTAAGGTACTAACATAACCAAGTAGACCACAACAACGACCATTTAAATTTTCAAACAATATCGAGGTTAGCTGCAGGAGTCTATTAGCAAAACTTTTTATGGTTCTCTGCTTCTGTAACATAAAGCAAATAGAAAATAGGACTAAAAAGGAACTATGAAAAGCTCAAAGTGAAGCTATTAGAAAAGACACTCAAAAGCTACCAAGTTTTGCACTCTCAAGTCAGGGTACATATGAATGTTTGTTCTTGATAAATTAGTGTCATAGTAAATAATATTTGGCAATAAAAATAAATTCAAATTCTCAACTTCTTAACCATGGAGCGAGAACGGGTATACCGGATCTAGACTCTACATGGTACAGAACTTCAACTTCTTAACCATGACCATGACCTTGACCTTAATTATTACAAAAATGTTAAAATTTCAGCACAAAGAAAGAAAAGGTCGTGCATAGACCACGTGTCTATTGAAAATGGACTTGAACGTGAAGTGCGTGTTAAGAAGTATAAATTTAGGGTGTAACTTTAAACTATCAGTTTAACCTTTGAGTTGAGTAAGTTCTCTACGATAGAATAACAAACAATGTACACCTAGAGATCAACATTGTAGGTTAGAGATTATGCCCAAATAGTTTCAACTATCCTCAGTGTAAAAGACTAATGTGCAGCAATATAGTTTCAGTGCATATACAAACTATATCACATTTTCATCATTGATCACATTACCAAGACAGCACAAAGGTTTGATACCTTGAACTCTTGAATACAAGGATTTACCTAAACTCTTAGAAAGATTGATGAGCAAGAGAAGAGTTTCATTACCAAGTACCTAACCTTAATGATTTCCAATCTTGTTGCATAGTTAAGGACAATTTCTTAGAACTCTATAGGTCCCGATAATCATTCATCACCAACTCAACACCTCAAAGCAAACCAGCTTACACAGCAATTGAGACAATGCTAGTTAGCTGGATTGCTCGTTCTTGCTAGCTAAGCAAGTGGAGAATGCATTATACCATATATATGTGTATGAATATATGTATGTGTGTGTGTATTGACTCTATATCTAATACTTCTAATACTTTGGCTAGTACTCTTGATGTTTTTAGTGAATAGGCATCAAGGACTCACCAGTAACAGAAAACTAATGCCCCTTTGGAGCGTTTGGATTAAAAATATTAGAATATGAAATGAGATTCTCATCACAAAAAGTCATGAACAATGAAAATTTGATTCTCATTCCAAACAAAATTCTAATACAAACGCTACCTAAATTCGATTTATTGTTGACTTTGCTCCATATTGTAAACATATAATACTCCATTCATGCAAAATGAGTGTCATATTTTGTTTGCAAAATTTAAAGATATGGTTTTAGTGATAAACTTTCTCTCACACCCATGTGTAACAAATTCAAATGGTTCAAACTACCATATATCAGGGATATAATTGGTAAACTATGTATAACATAAGACTGGCATTCATTTTCAGACATGCTATAAGAATCCTCATTTTGAGAGAGACAATACTAGATTTACATTTTTTCTAACCCTAAAGTGTACTTTATTATATAAATATTTAGACATTAGAATCATATGAATAAAAGGTTTCCTTAGAGCTTCAAAATAACAGTCAAATTTCATGTTATAAAATAATTATAATCAGTTCTGTAAAGTTTTCATGTTTCAATTTTTTTTTATCAAACTTGTGAAAACAAGATATAACTACAATACTATTTTAACCCTTTAAAAAGAAAAAAAAAAAAAAAAAAGGTGATCTATAAAGTTGAATATAAAATTCTTTAATGAATATTTGAACCATAGAAGCAATAATTTTACTTCATTTTAAAATTCTAGAATCCAATGACATTTCAACCTACAAATAATATTTAAATTTTCCAATAACTCAAACAAACATCACATCATTTTTCAACTTTCGTGATTTTTTTCATTCAAAGTAATGTTCAAGAGTACAAAAACAATTGCACAAAGAAGTGCACACAGCACATAAAAATTGTTTGTAAACCTATTTCAATGTTTGTCGATATTATTTTCAATATTCGTCTAAACATTTTTAAGAATGTAAGAAACAAAAATGTTTAGAAATACAATGAAAATAATATTGACAAATGCGAACAATTTTTGTGTGCACTTGTTTGTTTATTTGTGTATTCCCTAATGTAATGGCAGTAGATATTCCAAACTGTGCATAAGCAATCCACATCTAGATAGTAGTTTCATTAGATCACTTATTTTTTTCAAATATCATAGCATTTTATCCACTGAAGTGAAAAAAGTAAAGAAACTTAATGAAAGTTTATCAACCCTACATAGGTGTACTAATTCACTTGTATAAGTGGTATTTTATTGGGATTCAAATATATCATTTGTTAGGTTTGGGTGAGGCATTGGATCTTTGATGCATATTATTTGTGCACTTATTGCTAACTAAAATATGTACAGTAAGATTTGTGTACCTAGAGTTCACCTTTCTTTTAAGAATCAAATATATGGAGCACTTTACTACTCCGTGTCTCAAAATAAATATCTTGTTTCACTAACAGATTTGTTTTAAAATTAATGTCTTGTTTTCTTTTTAGAAAGTTAGATATACACAAATTCTCTATAAATTTTATATAATCAGTTTATTAGTACATCTTAAGTTTGTTACAATACATGTGCACATAGATAGAAAAGTAATAACTTGTTTTAGAACAGAAAGAATATTTGTTTTGACATTTTTTATTGTCCGTTAACACTATTATATTGTCTAACTTAACTACCCATTCCAACAAAACAAACCTTTGTTCATCTAACTAATAATGATAAATGATGGCTAAACATGAACTTCAAGTATTCAAATAATATGTTTTAAGATAAATACTGTGCTAAGTGCATGGGGTCAATAGGCAACACAACATATATATATAGAGCCATTGGTATAGACCTCATGTGATTCATAAAACCAAACCAGTTCCTCTCACAACCCTAAACACAAGAAGCAACTTTTTTTATTTTTTATTTTTGCAAGAACCAGACAATACGCCGGATCAAATCCAATTCCCATGTGAGGGCTTGGGTAAGCTAAAGAAATTGGGATTCTAAACTCACCAAAGGCCCACATACTATAAAGGTTGCACATTTTTGGTGAGTGAGTGAGTGAGTGAAGGACAAAGACAAGACTGTTAAAGCCTCCAAGCACAAACCAACACCTGGCATTGGCTTGCAGATGCTAGAGAGAAGGGAACCACGAAGACTACAATGGAGGAGACAACTAGCCGATAGTCACTCATTCAAAACAATCCATGCACAAAGAATCTAATTTAATATGCACAAAAACAATCACATTGTAATTAACAATGTGTGTATAAAATATTACTATACTCTCTCTAGCATTGACCACCTTTTTTATGGCTACCAAGAAAGCAATATTAGGGTTTATGTAACCAAAGTTTCTGTTGCCCATTTTCAAATGCATGTTAACTGACACCTGCTAATGTGCTATAGATTTCGTCTTAAAAATGTTTTGCTAAAAATGAGTCAGCTATGTGATACATATCTCATTGAAGTGTTGTCATGTAGAGATATGTCGATTATCAGTTTAATATGCCGTTCAGATTTAAAGATTACAAATACGAGTAATAACATTATTTTATCGATTGAATGATATAATTCTAACACAATTAAAGTATCAAGTCATTTAACCTATAGGTCACAAGTTCGACTCCAACTAACACTATTAAATGTTGAATAAGTTACGTTCAAGCGATAGCGGATTTACTTGTGAGAGGGCGCGCCAACTTAAAATCCTCAACTACTACAACATGAAGGTAAAGATATGGAACAAAAAAACAGCACATGAATCCAATCAAGTCAAGAAACCAGCAAGAAAAATGGAGAACCAAACAGGCACAGGAACAGATAAAAATGATTCTGAAATCTTGAGATTAAGGGTAGAGAGCTTACCAAGAAGAAGATGGTCCGAGAGGGAATGTGAAGCTTCCATGGAAGCTCAGTTCTTTTCTTTTTCCTTGTGACCATCAAATCCAGCGGAGAACTGGTGATGTTGTTGCTGTAAATGTTGATGATGATGATGATTCTCCACCGGCGCCGCCGCCCCGATGAAGGAAGGAACATTGGAGCCGTCTATGGGAGATGCAAACCTCTGGAGGTGAGGCAAAAAAGACAGTGATGATGAATTGGACTGAAGGGTCCCCCTACTGTTAAACCCGGCAAACCCGCCGGAGATGGTGAAGTTTAAATTATAGTCACTCCCGCCGGAGATAAAATTGTCGGGAAGAAACGAAAATTGCCCATCTCCGGGCACATTGTAGATCGAATTCCCCAACTGAAAACCTTGTGTTCTCTGTCCCAGAAGTCCTGAGCTGAAGTAGTCTAGAGAAGCAGTGCCGCCAACAGTTGCGGCGCTGCTAGTAGCTCCGCCGCCTCCGGTAAGAAGCTCCGTGAACGAAGAACTGTTCGAAACTGGGTTCAAGTTCACAATTCGATCCTCTTTCTCTTTCTCTTTCGCGGCTCGCTCTCTGGCTCGCTCGCGACTCGCCTTGAGCCTGATTGCACCAAAAC
>JAYMTA010000500.1:0-27741 GCA_036897625.1 Pelargonium cotyledonis
ATTTAATTTAAATTTGTTTAACAATATATGCAATGTTTGTTATCATCAAAACACATAGTGTTATCAATTAACAAAAGTCCTTAAAGAAATAGAGAATGTCATTAGATTAAAAATGGGTATAAAGGCTGAACGAGGGCCGACTTATGTCAGGCGCACGAGGGTGCCTAACCTCTTCCCTCGAGCGTACCCAATCACTTACCCAATCTCTGGTAAAATGATTGTTTATGCATCTTATTTTTGAAAATAAAAATGTGTGACCAATTTTGGTTCCTGGACCTTAAATCGGGTGGTGACTCTAGATGTATGTATATAGGCGGTCCAATGCCACACCATTCGATTTCAATTAAGGTCGGGATCCCAGCGATCCCGACGGGCCTATCCTGAACGCCTCTGCGCGGTGATGCGGGCCCGGTGTCCTTACAGTGGTGACTCTGCTGGGGAAAAGGATTAACCTCAGAGCCTTTATACCATTTTTAGCCGTATTAAATTTGTTGGTTCAAAATGCACACACTGAGCACAAACTTACCACAACCCCGAGTAGGAGGGAACGATGACCATGTCTTTCCACTCGATTGCTTGGTTCATTTAACCTGCCTTACTAGCTCATACCAGTAGTCTGTATATGTTGGATCATGACCTACTCGACATGGTCTCATATCATGGATTGCGTAAGGTGATTGAATGAATCTGTGATTAGACGTATCCACAACCTTTATGACCACCGGGTACTTCATGAGATTGTATCACTTCTGTATGGGTTACCTCTTTGAAGTTGGAGACCTTGATCGTCCTACACATAGAAAAACCATAAGTGGATGTCCTTAGCGCGGTCCTCATATGCATTTGATTGTGTTGTGTTGTGCATCATTTTTGGGGTGGGAGTGTGATGCATATGAGAGGCATGGTCGCTTCTTTTACTCCCGTAAATTGATTCTCTTTGTCCAAACTCGGAATGTGTTTTCAAAAAAAAATGAAAAATGAATAAAATAAGAATAGACACATTTCAAACTTTGGACAATTTCGATCCATTTTTGTGGAACATTGATTGTGATACCATCACAAGTTTTTGTCAAGAAATTCGGGATTGTGGGATTTTGGAAAAGAGAAAAGAACTCGACCTTTGAAAAGTTGATTCTGAAAAATGTTCATCTTGAAAACTTTTTGGTTCAAACAAAACAAATACTCTTCGAAACTTTGAAAATAAGCAAAGTCCCTTCTTGATTCAAAGATTTGGAAAAAATATTTTGATTCCTTTGGATATGGGAAGTCCTTAAATCATTTTCATAAAAAAAATTACTTTTTATAAAACCAAATTTTTGATCAAGCTGCTGGAAAATTGCAAATTTGGTCCCTGACTTTGAGGAAATTTCATTGTTTTTGAAAAAATCTTTTGAGAGGGTTCAATCTCGGGAGACTTTGATCTAAAAGATGTTGTTCATTTGGAATGAGTGTTGAATTGCTGGAACTTTTGGATTCTCCAAAAGAATTTTTTTAGAACTCTTACAAAATGGATTTTCAAAATCAAAAGTATACAAGCTCAGAAACAAAAAAATGATTTTGTGAAATGGAATATCCCAAGTTCAAATCTTGACACAATTTGGTGATAGTTGATCAATTAGAGATGATCGGTGTAAGGACGTTAAGGCATACACCCAAAAAGAGTCTTAATCCTTGTATGTTTTCATTTTTTGTACATATCAGCCATGTAATTCCCTTGTAAATACCTATTTCAGGTAGTTTAGGTAGCCTGTGGTCGTTTGGGTCACACTAGAGGAAAGTTCAACTGAAGAAGAGTATAGTAGTTCTGTGATTTCAAGTGGTTACGGGGGCAAAGACTCTGATCCCGATTACGTTCCTAGCAGTTGTCCTAGTTCCGATAGTGCAAAAGACGCCTCAGTTCTAGCAGCAGAGTGTGAATTCCAAGTTGTACAATCTGGGAGGGTAGCTATATTCTACAATTCATCAACGATAAGCTTTATCGAAAAAGTTGTGATGGACGCGTTAGAAACCAGTGCCGAGCCCACACTGAGGGACATAATGATTGCTCTGCTTGAAATGAAAATGAATTCTAAGGCTTTGGAAGACCGAGTCGCCCGTATGGAAGTGACCTAGGGAAAGAAGGTTATGGGCGTCGAAGGAGGTTATGATGCCCGGGAGTTCTTTTTCGGGATGGACAAAGAAGACCCGGTTGACTCTCTTGCAAAGAAAGAAAAAAGCTCTAGCGGTAGAAGCATCTGCCCCTACAGTCAAAATTGAAGTTGTGGTGAAGAGAATGGACAAGATGCAAGAACTGATCAAGAAGACTCAAGGTGCCAAGAATCACATGTTAGACCTGGAAGATCTGTGCCCATTCCCATAAGTGAAACTGACAAACGGTTTCAAAATGCCCAAAATGGACCCGTTCGACGGAATCGGGAACTCCCATCACCATCTAAGGCACTAAGCTGGAATCATGCGGCCTCTTGGCCTTTCAGCTGAATCGATAACTTTGCTATTCTACCATTCCCTCAAGGATGCAGCACTAAAGAGGTACTTATCACAAGAACCAGCACAGATGAAAGACTGGGAGACGATGGCTAGAGAATTTGTGCGCCAATACAGCTATAACTTAGAAGCCGAGATCACTGTTCAAGACTTGGAATTGATGAAGCAAATGTCGAATGAAACTTTCGTTGACTTTGTTTCCCGACTGAGGGGAAAGATTGCTTTGATATCGTCTAGGCCTACTGAAAAGGAGCAGTTGCGGTTGATAATCAAAAACCTTCAACCATGTTACTACAACAACATGTTTGCAAGGTTTGATAGCAAAGATGATTTTCATTGAATTTGATTATGAGTATAAATACATGTATTATGAAAAAAGAAATCAGAACTAGTAACAAAAGATAACAAACTACACCAACAATTTGAGTGTTTAAAAATTAGATGGTGTTAGCTGTCAGCTTAGGACTTGGTCTTTGGTGTATCTTCAGTTATTAGAACATAAAACTTCAACTCCAACAATCGCTATCAAACATTCTTCCAATTATTGATGTGGATCTAAGTTGCTCGATTTACGCAACCTAGGACAACAACGCAAATTATTACACTAAAACTCGTTAATCTACATAATTCACTCTAAGGTAGTGTTTGCATTAAGATTTTGGGATAAACGTATTTTTGGTACCCAAATTTTGGCTGTATACCCAATTTGATATCTTAACTTTTATTGTACCCAATTTAGTACCCAGACTATTATTTTATACCCAATTGAGTGCCTACACTTTTATTTTATATATACTCATTGTGATGTCTGTCGTTACCTCCCATCAATTTGGCCATTAAGTGGCGCTGACGTGGACATTTCTTTGACATGGACGCTAACGTGGGTGCTGACGTGGATGCTGACGTGGACGCTTGGCTGTTGTGGTATAATTTTTTTGATGATTGGCTTCTGAGTTGGATAAATTTTGATGATGTGGGTACATATATTTGATGACTTGGAAATTAAAAAAAAAACAAAAACAAAATAAAACATAACCCTCTCACTCTCACTCTCACCCATCTTCTCTCTCTCTACACACTAACATGTCCACGACCGCCGCACAGAGCATATGTTCTCTCTCTCTGCAATCTCGAGCTCGTCATCGACGGCGAGAGAGAGAGACTGGTCCCAATCTGCTCGCTGGAGACCACAACAATGGCGGTCTGCTCGTCTCCCTCCCTCCTCCAACCTCGACGGTGAGATTCCAGATATGCTCCTCCGGCGTCGGCAGCGCAACCTCGATCAGATGGTGTTAGCTGTCAGCTAAGGACTTAGTTTTTGGTGTATCTTCAGTTATTAGAACATAAAACTCCAACTCCAAGAATCGCTATCAAACATTCTTCCCAATTATTGATGTGGATCTAAGTTCATACAATGTCAACCGTGAACATATCCCAAATTCCCATTAACTCATAATCCGAATTGATCCAATTTAATCTCGCCTCGCAGCTTCCACTCAAACTGACATGAAGTCATAACTTTGCAACAAGGAAATTGCAAATCTAGACTATCGGGTTTGGTTTTGACAAGACTAACTAATACAAAATTCCTTAATGGCATCTGTTGATGCTCCAATCGCCTCTCAAGTTGCTACTACAGCTACATCATAAAAGGCTTGGGACCCGCTTCATATGTTCTTTGCCAACAAGTCACAAACTCGAATCTTCAGCTTACGAGACATACAAATTTCAAGAGATTCAAAGTCTATAGTTGAATACATCTGCAAGACAAGACGATTTCAAATGAACTTGCAACCGCGGGATCCTCAATCTCGAATGAGGAACTGATTGTCAAATTCTTAGTGACCTAGGTCCTGAACACCAAGAAATCTCTATAGCTATACATGCCCGAGACTCTCCCATTGCGTATGAAGAGCTTTATGACAAGCTCATTGACCATGAAGTTTTCCTCAAACATGAGGAACTCAAAAAGTGCAGCACAAATATCACAAAACCGGTTGCTCAAAGAAGCAGCCCATCAATCTTGGCCAATTGCACCAACAAAAGATGGAACACTTCTTCAACACCATGGCGACAACAACAAACTCAAAAGATTCAATCTCCCTTCCACACGAATCCCTCTTAGCAATGGTGTCCATTCCATTCAAACATTCTTTCATCTCGTGTGCAATGTCAGCTATGTGAGAAATTCAGGCACACTACCCGCGTTTGTCGGTCTGGCTCACAAAATCATTTGGAAGCCAAGGAAAATTTTGTCAGAAAATCAACCATGGATCTTGAACACATCATCATGTCACTTTATACTCCAGAAATCTTCAGCAGTCACGAGATTATACCGGAGTTGAGGAGATTTCAATGGGTGATGGTAATCAAATTTCTATTCTTAAAACTGGTCTTTCTCAATTACGTCCCTCTAGTTTCGATTTCATGCCGCATAATACGCTTTGTGCTCCTGGTAGTAAAAGAAATTTAATCTTTGTTTCTCAATTTTGTAGAGACAATCTAACCTCAATTGAATTTTTTTTTTCCAAACTTCTTGTTAAGGATCTGAGTACGGGAGCTCCATTGGTATGTGGCCGGAGTAAAGATAATCTCTATGAGTGGTCGAGTGGACTTTTCATATCCCCAACCTGCAACAAAAGTCTTTTCACCCATCACCCGTCTACGAGCTTATGACACCAATGATTGAGTCACCCCAATTTGCGCATTTTTAAACTTATTCTTAATGATTTCAATTTATCTTATTCCAAGTATGAACCTTTCAATGTTTGTAATTTCTGCAATTGTAATATTACTCATCAGTTATCTTTCTCCACAAATTTCATGTTCAGTAACAAATCATATTTAGTGATTTATGGGGACCATCCCCGATTTTGTCTCTTGATAAAAAGCATTATTATGTTATTTTTGTTGACCAATATACAAAATATATTTGTTTATATACAAGAACAAAAGTGAGGTTCAATCAATTTTATTAAAAAAAATCATCCTTTGATTGAAAACTATTTTGATGCTAAAATTTTGTCTTTTACATTGATAGTGGTGGTGAATATGAAGGGTTAATATCATATCTTGCATCAAAAAGAATAGAACATCTTGTTTCTTCTCTATACACTCCTCAAAGAGTTGCCATAGCTGAAAGACACCACATACATATCATAGAAACAACCAAAACACTTCTACATTAAGCTTCAATGCCATCAAACTTTTGAACATTTGCTTGTCAATAAGCTGCCTACCTCATAAATAGGTTTCCCTCTCCAAATTTACAAAATATATCCTCAAATCACTTGTTATTCGGAGACATATCAAATTACCACGCCTAGAAAATGATAAGTAAATTTAATATTTACTTAATTCCAAATTGTGTATTTGGACATGATTAGGTGGTTACTTTTACTTATTGTCTTGAAAAGAAATGATGGTAGTGTTTTGTGTTTATTGTCTTGAAAGCTACCTTGTACTAAACTTGTAAATAGGACTCCTAGTCTTCATTTCTCTGTAATTTTTCTCTTTTACAGAATGTTCTTTAACACTTTCATCATGAGGAGAGTTTTGTTGGCTTGTTGTATCTTAGGGTGAATTAACACTCTAAAGATAGTGTTGTAAACACGCCTCAAGCCTATATATATTTGTTACTTAAATAATATTTCTGTCTTCTTGTATCTTTATATTTCTAACAATTTAAGAGTGTTAATTTATGGAGGTGGAAATGAACACATCAATGACTTGCGCTATCGAAGTCTTCAACAATCAAGCACTTTCAGACTCAATCGTTTTGATGGCATCAATTTCACAAGATGGAAGGACAAAATGTGTTGGATCCCAACCTGCCTATCATTCCTGAGGCGAAAGATGACGAACTCGATGAAGTCAAAGCGGAAAGGAAAAAACGCGAAGAAGATGAATTAGTGTGCTGAGGACATATTTTGAATTCTCTCATTGATCGGCTTTATGATCTATACTCAACTCTGAAGTAACCAAAAGAAGTATGGATTGCTCTCGAGACCAAATATCAAAATGAGAAGAAAAGTACAAATAATTTTTTAGCAATGAAATACTTTGAATTTAAGTTTGCTGAAAATGTGCCTATCATGGATCAAGTGCATAAATTGCAAATTTTAGTTTCCAAACTAAGTGATTTGGAAATAAAAGTCCAAATAGGTGATATTTTTTCAAAACTCCCACCTTCTTGGAATGAATATAGGAAGAAAATTTTGCACTCTCCAGAAAATTTTTCCATTGAGGAATTCCAAACACATTTACAAATAGAAGCTGAAAATAGAACCCATGATTCCCTGATTCTTGGTCAAAATGATAATTCTAATGTGAATTTTGTGAGCAATGACCGAAATAAATTCAAAGCAAAAAGGAAGGATTTCAAGAAAAATTCAAAGAAAAACAGGGTATGCTATTATTGTAAGAAAAAGTGGCACTATATTAAGGAATGCAGATTCAAGAATGTTGCTGGCACATCCAACAGTGCAAATATTCTTAAAACAGATCTTGTAACCATGGTGACTGAACACAATATGGCCAATGCTGTAATCAAAACTCAAAAATGGTTTCTTGATTCCGGTGCAACCGTGCATGTATGCAACAACAAAGAAAGCTTCAAAAAATATGAAGAGTTGGATGTACTGGACACAGTTCTAATGGGGAACCAAGATTCAGCAAAGGTGCAAGGCAAAGGAATTGTTGAACTGCAATTCACTTATGGGCAGAAACTAACTTTATTGAATGTATTTCATGTTCCTGGGATTAGGAAAACTTAGTTTCTGCAAGTTTGTTGTGTAAGAAAGGTTTCAAAGTAGTTATGGAATCTGATAAAATTATTGTATCTAAGAATGGCCTATTTGTTGGCAAAGGATATGCTAATGATGACCTGTTCAAATTTAGCATTAATAAAATGAACTATGCTTCTACTTATATAAGTGTGTCTTCTTCTTTATGGCATGCTAGACTAGGACATCTTATTTTTAATGCTATGAAATATATGTTTAAACACAATTTAATTTCTTATCAGCATGATCATAATGATAAATGTGAAATTTGTGTTCTGACAAAAATGACTAAAAAAACCTTTTCATAGTGTTGAAAGAAATTCAGAATTACTAGAGTTGATTCATTGATTTGTGTGAATTAAATGGTGTTCTAACTAGGGGTGGTAAAAGGTATTTTATAACCTTTATTGATGATTGCTTTAGATACTTATATGTATATTTGTTAAGAAACAAAGATGAAGCATTCTCAAAATTTAAGGAATATAAATCCCTAGTTGAAAATAAAAAGAATAAGAAAATTAAAATTCTTTGTAGTGATAGAGGAGAGGTGAGTATTTTTCTATGGATTTTGATGCATTTTGTTAAATTCATGGCATTATACATCAAAAATTTGCACCTTACACTCCACAACAAATGGTTTGGTCCGAAAAAAAAATAGAATTCTTGTTGATATGGTGAATGCTATGATTATGAATGCAAATTTACCTTTTAATTTGCGGGGGAAAGCATTACTTACTGCATGTCATATAATCAATAGAGTGTCTTCATGGAAAACACAAATCTCACCATATGAAGTTTGGAATAAAAGAAAGCTAAACTTTAACTATTTTAAAGTGTGGGGGTCTATTGTTTTTTATAAAGTTTCCGATCCTTAAAGAACAAAGTTGGGGCCTAGAGGACGTAAAAGCATATTTGTAGGATATGCACAAAACTCTAAAGCTTATAGGCTTTTAGACCTTGAATCTAATGTGATTGTAGAATCTATTCATGTTGAATTTTTTGAAAATAAATTCAATTCTGAGTTTGTGCAGAATCCTAAAGTGTTCATTGATTCACAAAGAAATACATATTCACAACCAATAATTGTGGAACAACCACAAAGCTCTATTTCACTAGACCATGAAACACTATGTGATGATGTCTTAGTTCCCATAAGAAAGAGCCAACGAGTAAGAAAAGAAAAATCATTTGAACCTGATTTTATTTTTACTCAATCAATTTTCTTCTTAGTTGAAGGAGATAGAGGCAATGTTATTAGCAAAATTTCTATTGTCTTGAATGTTGATAATGACCTAATGAATTTTAGTGAAGCTATGGCCTTTAGAGATGCAACCTTTTGGAAAGAAGCTGTAAATGATGAAATGGAGTCTATAATGTCCAATAATACTTGGGTATTAGCAGACTTGCCATATGGGTCTAAACGAATTGGTTGCAAATGGGTGTTTAGAAATAAATACAATACTAATGGTTCAATTCAAACCTTTAAGGCACGATTAGTTGCTAAAGGTTTTTCTCAAAGAGAAAGAATTGATAATTTTTGATACATATGCACCCGTTGCAAGAATTTTTTCTATTCGAATGCTTTTTGCATTAGCCTCAATATACAAGTTACACATACATCAAATGGATGTGAAAACTGCATTTTTAAATAGCAGTTTAAAAGAGAAAGTATACATGAAACAACCCGAAGGGTTTATACTTCCTGGAAATGAAACTAAAGTTTATAAACTAGTGAAATCTCTATATGGCCTTAATCAAGCGCCTAAGGAATGTCATGCAAAATTTGATTCTGTTATTTTGTCACATGGCTTTAGACACAACTCTTCTGATAAGTGCATTTGTATGAAAAACACTAATGCATATGGAGTAATAGTACGTCTCTATGTAGATGATATGCTCAATTTCAGTAATGATATTAATGGTATCAATGAAACCAAAAGTATCTTAGCTTCACAATTTAAGATGAAAGATCTTAATGAAGTTGATACTATTCTTGGAATTAAGGTTGAAAAACATGATAAAGGATATTCCTTGAATCAATCTCATTTTATTGACAAAGTGATTAATAAGTTTAATCATCTTGAAATCAGGGAAACTAGTACTCCATATGATCCTAGTGTGAAACTTACAGAAGATTGTGCAAGGCCAGTTGCTCAATTAGAATATGCAAGTGCTATAGGAAGCTTAATGTATGCAATACATTGTACAAGGCCAGATATTGCATATGCTGTGTGCAAAATGCCAAGATATACAAGTAAACCTAGTAGTAATCATTGAAAAGCAATTAGTAGAATTATTGGTTATCTGAAAAGAACTGTTAATTTGAAATTAACTTATTCAGATTAACTTGCAGTACTAGAATGTTATTTGGATGCAAGTTGGATTACAAGTGCTAGTGATAATAAATCTACTTCAGGATGGATTTTTACACTTGTAGGAGGTGGGCCTCAAAGAAACAAACTTGCATCACTCACTCAACAATGGAGTCAGAATTCATAGTTTTGGTTGCAACATGAAAGAAAGCAGGGTGGTTGAGAAATCTAATATTAAAGATAATGTTTTGGCCAAAAGTTATGCCACCTATTTCCATACACTGTGATAGCTAAGCTGCAATGTCTAAAGCTTATAGTACCATTTATAATGGAAATTCTACACACATAAGCTTAAGACATGAATATCTTAGAGAATTGATAACAAATGGAGTTATTACTATTGTGTATGTGAAATCTGTTGACAATTTAGCTGGTCCTCTTACAAAACCATTATCAAGAGACATGGTGAATAGGACAAGTGCAATGGGCCTTATTTAAACCCTAAAGACTCCAGTAATGGTAAACCAACCATGACATACCAAAAGTATAACTCATGGTTCAATGGGTAACAACAAGTTATTGTCAAATGTGTCTTAGATAGCACTAAATTTAATAGTGCTCCATTCATAATAAATAATTTAGTGCTTACTGTTACGGTAAAGGTTGTTCAAGTTATAATGGAGTTAGTAGGTAAAAGTCTAATGTAACAGGGACTTATGAAGTACCTCCACCTATATGAATTCATGAATGAGGGATTAGCACATGGCCATAAAAGTGCTAAAGCGGTTATAAACCTCTCGGTGAAAGTAGGATATGTATTTTGTGTTTGGATTTTTCGGTTCTAATAAAAGAAGTTGAAGTTCAATCTTCGAACACTTCTACTTCATTAGAACTTCAAAGTACTTGGATTAATTAAAGGTTCAAATCGAGAGATACCTTTATGTATGCAAAAAATACATCGGGTGAAAGTATATTATTAAATTTAGTGGGGGATTGTTAAGTAAATTTAATATTTACTTAATTCCAAATTGTGTATTTGGATATCATTAGGTTACTTTTAGTTATTGTCTTGAAAAGGCATGAAGGTAGTTTTTGGTGGTTGTTGTCTTGAAAACTACCTTGTACTAAACTTATAAATAAGGCTCCTAGTCTTCATTTCTGTGTAATTTTTCTCTTTTACAGAATGTTCTATCACACTTTCATCATGTAGAGAGTTTTGTTGGCTTGTTGTATCCTAGGGTGAATTAACACTCTAAAGATAGTGTTGTAAACAAGCCTCAAGCCTATTTATATGTTACTTTAATAATATTTCTGTCTTATTGTATCTTTATATTACTAACAAAAAACTTTTGGTTGCCTATGTTATCTATGGTTAAAATCTTATGCATCACATAAGTTGGAACCTCGTTCACGCCCGTGTGTCTGCCTTGGTTTTTCCCTAACATATCATAGCCACCAATGTTTTGATCCATAGACTTCCAAAATATTTCTCTCATGGGATGATAAATTTTTTGTAAACAATTTTCCTTTTCAAAAAATGTTTTCCTCGATCAAAAACAAATATTCCAATATCTCATGGGACACTATAGAACTTCAAACTCATTTAAATTCTGTAATATCTCTTCAACTCAAATATCTACCGATATACCAGAACACATTCCAATCCATGTTTCAAATTCAAATTCAAACATTTTTCCTTCGTCATAAGATCACACTCAATCCAGCTATTGAGACGTCATTACACCTCCGCAACCAAGGGACTCTCTACAATTAAGTACTTCTCCTAATCAATCATCTGTCTCACAAATGAATCCTATCCAACAACCAACTTCACATATATTTCACCAACTACTCCAATATCACCGTAGAAATAAGACCAAAAATCTCAACCCAACTCCACCACCCTTAACTCACAAACACTCCGTCCATAACTTCAACCTCATCCCTCCACATTAACCACCAATTGAGTCAATACCTCAACTCCCACAAGCACAAGTTAATCCACCTGCCAGTCGGCCAACCACCCGTTCTCAAAAAAACATCCACAAACCAAAACAACCTTTCAATTATGTAGCCCAATCCCTTCCATCCATTACTCCCTCCACATACACTTAAGCTAAAAAATATTCCCAATGGCAAGCAGCAATATTGCAATCGAAATTTGATGCCTTATTGAGAAACAAGACATGGGAATTGTTTCCATATGATCCCGCTAAGAATCTCATTGACAACAAATGGCTCTTTCGAATAAAGCATAAACCCGATGGCTATATAAACCTGTACAAAGCTAGACTTGTGGCAAAGGGGTTCACACAATGTTCAGGTATTGACTACCATTTTACATTCAGTCTAGTTATTAAACCCAAACGGTTCGTCTTGTTTTATCTCTGGTAGTTCACAATTATTTGCAAGTTTATCAGCTTGATGTAAACAATGCGTTCCTACACACGGACGCTTTGAAGAAGAGGTCTATATGAGACAACCTACCAGTTTTCTTGATCCTGAAATGCCTACATGAGACAATCTGTCAGGTTTGTTCATCCTGAAATGCCTACCCATGTATGTCGCCTTATTAAGAAAGCTATTTACAGAATTAAACAAGCTACAAGAGCATGGTACAATGAGTTTCAACAATTTTTTACAGCTTTTGGCTTTCGAAAGTCACATTCAGATGCCTCTCTTTTCATTCTACATCATCTCGGTATGATTGTTTATGTTCTTGTCTATGTTGACGATATCATAATCACTGAAAACAACTTTGAGAAAATACAGCAGGTTCTTCAAGCCATGTCCCAACGTTTTCAATTAAAGAACCTGGACCACTTTCTTATTTTCTTAGTGTTGAGGACTTGAGGTGCTTCCTTGTTATGATGGTTTATGCTCTCACAAACTAAGTATGTTTCTGACCTCCTTCGTGAGACTAACATGCATGAGAGCAAATGCATTTCTACTCCTATGAACAACACTTCATACCTCCTAACTCGAGATGGCTCACCACCGGCTAATGAAAAATTGTATCG
This sequence comes from Pelargonium cotyledonis, assembly GCA_036897625.1. NCBI lineage: Eukaryota > Viridiplantae > Streptophyta > Magnoliopsida > Geraniales > Geraniaceae > Pelargonium > Pelargonium cotyledonis. The sequence continues at coordinate 12,601 of JAYMTA010000500.1, forward strand.
CCAAATTGTTGGCAAATTACAATATCTATCTTTCACAAGACCGGATATCAACCTGACGGTAAATAAGTTGTCTCAGTTTATACATGCTCCCACAACTGTTCATTGGCAAGAAGTTAAGCGGCTTCTCAGGTACTTGAAACAAACCATGACTTATGGTCTCAAACTTGGGCGCAACTCCGACATCGAATTCAAGATTTACAGCGATGCAGATTGGGCAGGGATCAAAATGATAGAACCTCAACCACCAGCTACATTTCACAATCCAATCAGTTGGTCTTCAAAAAAACAACAAATTGTTGCTCGTTCATCAACCGAGGCTGAATATAGAGTTGTACCAAGCGTTGTTAGTGAGACAAATTGGGTGATGAATCTTCTCAAAGAGCTCCACGTTCCATTATCCATACTTTCGACTGTTTATTGTGATAATGTGGGTGCAACCTACTTATGCCACAACCCAGTTTTCCATAGGCGCATGAAGCATATTGCTATTGATTTTCACTTCGTCCGCGATTAAGTTCAGAAAAAAGGAAATTCAAGTCTCCCATATCCATGCTGCTGACCAAGTTGCTGACACTTTCACAAAAGCTCTCCGAAGAATAACTTTTCAGCTAGGCCTTGTGGACACAATCCCTAACTTGAGGGGGCCTATTGAAGATACACAAGAGACCAGGTCCTAAGCTGACAGCTAACATTCTAATTGTTGTTGTAGTTTGTTATCATCTTCTGTTCTGTTACTAGTTCTGATTTCCTTTTTCATAACACTTGTATTTATACTCATAATCAGATACAATTAAAGTCATCTTTGCTGTCAAACCTTGCTTCTATACTAATACTGCATCACACAAAGAAGACTCTTCTTGGTAACAGGACATGAAGAACATGGTTTGGTTGCTTTCTCTAAATAATCAGTTCAGGTTGGTCAATGAATGTACTGTGAGTTGCTAACATGAATTGGAAATAAATATCTCATTTCTTTCATATCTTCATGTAAAAATGAACTGCTAATTTGCAATTACTATTGTACAGTATTGCTAATTTGTACTTGTTTACATGAAAGATCAATCTAATTCTGTAAAAAATATACTATGACCAACAACAAAATCTGGTCATAGCCTGCAGCTCCCCAGCCATCATCTTATGAGGGATGTCTTAAGAGACAACAGACCATCCAGGTCTGAGACCTTTGAATTGTCAGTTCGAGGTGGTCCAAATATATTCCAAAACCGAAGAGTCTCATCTGCACCAGCTGATGCAACAGTTAACCCATCTGGGCTCTGCAACAAAATATATAACAAGTTTTTAGGTCTCCGATCATTCAATTGGTTTTGAGCTTTAGTTCTCTGATGGTCATACCTGGGAGAGCTGGAGGATTCTGGATTTATTGTGTGCCTCCAATTCTCCAACTTTAGTCATGGAAGGATACTTCCACAAGTATAGCCTGTTTGAATGATGATTCATGCTGAAGCCATGACCACTTAATATCTCCTTATGATGCCTATTCCACTCCAATCCACATACCTGCGAATGCAAAAAAAAACACTCAAGTTTCTGTAACTATTTAGGTTATAGCAACTTCTATTGCTTAATCCCACAAAACCTTTTATTTGAATAACATGTTTTATATGAGATATTGAAATTCAAATGTAATGCTCTATATTCTTGCACTTGCCTGTGCTTTAGTGTCTATGCTGTGAATGAGTGTTCCCTTTTGAATACTCCATATCTTGACAAATCCATCTTTTGTGCCACCTCCAGAGGCAAGTACATTAGATTGATATGGGCACCAAGCGAGGGCCTTGACTGCAGCACAATGTTCGTCGAACTGATACAAATAATTGGATGTGTTCATCTTGGAAGCTTCCCATATATATACGAGATTATCGTTGCCACCACTTGCCAAAATTTTGCCTGTGTTTGACCATTTCAAGCCACATACGCCTCCGGCATGTGCTTGTATTCGCATAGTCGAATTGTTTCTTGCTCGAACTGAATGCATTCAAAAGAGTAACAACTAAATTAGCATATTTTGGTCATAAGTTGAACTCTTACGAAATGAAAGCTACAGGTAAGACAAAACTGAGATACCATCGTGAGTAATAATGGATTTGTCTTCACTTCCTGATGCTAGAATGCGACCATTCCATGCCATTGTTCCTATCCGTTTTGTATGGCCCTGTAGGCTTCTTACCTGTGCACAAAATGTACATATAATAGTTTCAGTGCCATATGTTCCAATTTTACAATAACTGGATCTTCTAAGTCTAGAAAACGCTATGTAAGTGTGAGCAATAAAAGATTACAAGTTTGGAAGTCTCGGGGTCCCAGAGCTGAACATCAGAAGACATAAAACCAACTGCAACCAATCTGGCATCCTCAGACCAGACTACACTCGTAGGATAATCATTCTCATCGTCAACATGAAACAGGTTTTGTACATTTCTGGTATCTGCATTCCAGAGGTAAAAATCTGACCCCAAAGCAACAGCAAGGACATTGTTTTTTCCCCAGTCCATAATGTTCAAGTAGTAGTCATTTTTAATACTCGGTGCATCCAGAATACTAGCCGGTGCCTGAACAAAGCCCAAATGAAGTTAGAGGAGGAGTGGGCAAGTATAAAATTCAAGATTCTTTAAGAATATTTCCAAATTTTACAACCTAAACCAAGAAACACCCAACACAAGGAGGATACAATTGTTCATTTCACGAGTCATTATTAGATCCATCTAAATCTAATACACTGTCCTCAACGTTCATTTAACATAATCTAAACAATGAGTCTGGAAAAAAACAAATGCTTTAGAACTTCAGCTTTGACATCACATTCCGAAAACATGAAGCACAGCATCATAATGATCAGAACAATACATGAGCTGCTAATCCATAAACCTGTTAGATTGATACATAGCATAAAAATATGGCAGTGACTGATAAATGTGTAATTCTAAATACGAACATAATTGTTCAGGCTGCTACTAGCACATTCACAGTTCAAGCTGTACAAGTTCCTATATTCCTATAATGAAATAACAAATTTCAAGCCTGCAATGTGAGATATAAGACTAGCATTGGAATTGGGTACCTTTGGCATACGCCTAAACTGATATTGGCTGATAGGGTTATTGATTGCCTCCGCTTCATCCCTTAGCATCTCATCAATTAGACAAACTGACTTCCTACTGGATTTTGGGCTTCCTCTGAAAACCATCATCCGAAACGGTCTCCCTTCTGAATCCAAAGTTAAACTCTGGGCCACTTTCTGTCTGTATAGTTCCTGCCACCAACAAACAGTGTCCAATTCCCGTTTAACTATGTCCATGCTAGTGCTTATAACTAAGAAACCTAAACCACTAAATCCAAACCTAAAACACTACATGGCACAGTCAACTTGTGCAAAACCAAGAACACCATTTCGACAAATTCATCCAAAGACAAAGGATCAAAGAATCCAGGTACTGGTCAGTGAAGTAGACAAGACAATGAAACTCTATGAACCTAATGAAACCCATTTATGAAGCATAAAAGAAACCCAGAAATCCCAATTCATTAAACAGAAAAGAAGCAATGTACACCAGCAAATACACAAACAGATCAAAACAAAACAAAACCCATATCTTAAAAACGCATGAACAGTCAAAAGAAAAAAAGAGTGTAAGCATACATTGAAGTTGGAATTGCAAATTTGCTTTGTCTTGTTCGTCAACAAACTGTGGGCTTGATCAAGATCCATCAAACTCCTATTGGGTATAAACCGATCTCCCTTCACGAACCCAGAAACCAAAAATGATTATAAACATAAATCGCAAAGTGGGTTAAGAAAAAGAACAAAAATGGCTAGGTCTTGATGAGAAGTAAAAAACAAAAAATTGGGGTTTTGGTTACCGGAAAGTCGTATTCGGTGGGGCTGTGGCAGAGGCGAGTGGGAGAGTACCAGTCTGATTCGAGCCTCCACATGATAGAGAGATTGAAGAAGAAGAAAAAAACAGAAAAGATTGAATTGAATCTGGAGGGTCTCTGTCTGGCTCTTCTTCTCTGTCAGAGTAACGGTATCTCCCGCTCAAAAATCTTTGGTGGCGCTTTTGGCGAAACGCTGTTTATACAGCGCTTATATTATAAATAAATTTAAGTTTGAAATTAAGAGCTTGTTTGGTAATACTGTACAAAAACTAAAATCAGCTTCTAAGTAGAAGCAAACAAAGTCCATGTATATGCTTTAAAGGAAAAGCAAACAACTAACCATTTATATCTAAATGTTAATTTTTTACCAAAAACAAAAACAAAATGTCAACATAGCCAAAAAAAAATGTCAACGTTTATTAGAAAAAAAAAACTTAGGGTTTATTTTGTTATGGAGTATCTCCTCTTGTTTACCTGCACAATTTTTTATTTGAAAAACAGGAAACCAAAAAAGGAAAAACTGTTTTCCAGTTTTGCAAAATAACATGAAAATGAAAATTGTTTTTTTGAGTTTTCCGGATGGAAATTTCATTTTTCAATAACTCATTTTCACTTACAAAGTAAGTTGAGCTAAACGGTTTAAACGCTTCGAATTCATTTGAAGTCTCAAATTCGAGTCACTCTGCCAACAATATGTGGTGGGATTTATGAATTAATAAGAGAGAACTATCACAGTTGTGTAACTCAAATGTCATTACTACTTTTTATATCTTGCAAAGTATCTATTATGTATAAATGATTTTATTTACCAATTTAAAATTATTTCAACTTTACACAATTCTAATTTAAATTCGAAATTAAAAAAAAAAGCAAGGAAAATGTTACAAATAAACATGTTTTCTAAATTCTTTAAGTTTTCCAAAGAGAATAGAAAACTGAAAATGAAAATTGTTTTTTTACAACTAAACAATGCCTACAAAACTCAATTTGGTCCCTGAACTTTCGTGTTTTGACCTAATTTAGTTCATGATTTTTTTTTTTACTGAAAATAGTCTCTGAACTTTTAATATTGTCCCAATTTGGTCACTGAACTTTTCATATTAGTTGTAAAGGCAATGACCATTTTGGATCAACACTTGAAAGTTCACGAACTATTTTGGGTCAATATTTACAAAACATAGATCATTTGGGTCAGTTAAAAGTTCAGATACTAAACTGGATAGAAACACAAAAGTTTAGGGACTATTTTGATTTTTAAAAAAATTAGGTCATGAGGAGTGGCACATCAAAACCGGCTTTAACCGATAATGTGTGTTTAATTCAAAAAAAAAATAGAGCATTTCAAAAGCTCAAATCATGTTATACCCTAATTAGAGGCTTAAATCAAATAAAATATCAGTTTAGAAGAGAAAAAATCATTTAACCCAAATTTTATTAACAGTGGAATAGAAGGATCAAATACTAGTTAGTATTATTTGTGTATTATATATAAGAGGTACCAAGAGCACCAGGTCACAAACAAATAATGTGAATTTTGGTGCTCCAATGATTTGAATTATTTCTCAAATCGAAGGGTAGTAGCTTGCTTTTGAGTTAGTTTATGTAAGCACTCACAAGGGCATGAAATTGGTATGAAGTATGTGAAAATGTAGCAATCATTGTATTAGTCTCTTCCATAGACAATGTATACAAAAAGGTCATGAGGAGACTTGTGGGGTGTTGGATTTATTGAGAAGAAAAACCAGGCATGACCAAGTGGTACCAAGAGCACCTTGTCACAACAACACATTATATACCCAAAAATAAACATATAAAAAGACACAAGACTTCATGCCATAGCAACCAATGTATTTTGTAATGCTCCATTTCAGCTCAAAACTTTGGTAGAGACACTGGAGATGCCCCAATGTTGCAGAGACCCCAAAGAAGATGATGAAGTCCATGGACAAAGTTGTGAAAGTAGTGAGACTAGTCCTTGGCGGGCTCGTGGTTTTGGCTGGATTGTGCACCGGTCAGCTGCAGGTCGGGTTCTACAGAGGAAAATGTGGGATTCTGGATGTTGAAGCTATAGTTGATGCCATTGTCACTGCAAGATTCATCTTCGACCCTACCGTTATCCCGGCCCTCATTCGCTTGCAATACCATGATTGCTTTGTCAATGTAAGCTAAAATTTCTTCCCATTTCATGATTTGTAACCATGAATCCAAGAAGCATTTTTGTGTTTGGTTGGTAAGCAAGCTTTGTGTGCACCTTATTATTAGGGATGTGATGCATCAATACTCATTGATGGGATCAACAGTGAGAAAACAGCAGGTCCAAATCTCAGTCTGAGGGGATATGATGTAATAGACCAAGCCAAGTCTGCTGTGGAGAGTTTTTGCCCTGGCGTCGTCTCCTGCGCGGATCTCATCGCCATTGCTGCACGAGATGCTGTCTTCTTGGTAACTATTTCATGCTCGCGTTTGTCTTGTTTTCTCGTCTTGGTAACTATTTCATGCTCGCGTTTGTCTTGTTTTCTCGTCCTTCTATATATATATATATGTTCGGGTATTGACGTAACATAGTGTATGTAGGGTGGTGCGGGTAGATACAAAGTGGAGACCGGAAGAAGAGACGGGTTGATCTCTGTGGCACGAAATGTGAGCCTTCCGGGTCCTTCGGTGTCTGTCCCAGAAGCTGTTGCTGCTTTTGCTGCAAAAGGGTTCACTCCTACTGAGATGGTGGTTCTTCTTGGAGCTCACTCCGTTGGTGTTGCTCACTGTTCAACCATCATGGACAGGGTTCACAATTTCAGGAACACCAGCATGCCTGATCTCACCATGGACCCTTCCCTGGTCTACGCGCTGGCCGAGAAATGTCCTGTGAATGCAACAAGTGACAACACAGTTAATCTTGACCAAACCCCAATCATTCCATTTCTGGTGGACAACTCTTACTACAAACAGTTAATGTCCAACAGGGGAGTTCTGAAAATCGACCAAGACTTGGTTTTGGACCCGTTGACAGAGGCCATAGTGTCAACGCTGGCCAATGGATTCGAGTTCCCGACCTGGTTCAGTGCTACAATGGTGAAACTGGGGTCTGTTGGGGTTCTTACGGGCACGCAGGGAGAGATTAGGAGATGGTGCAGAGTCACCAATATACCAACATCACCTTGATTCATTGCCTGTGTATCAGCTCAAATGAGTAGCTTATTGAAAATTTTATCATAAAACAGATGTAAAAAAACAAAATACTAAATCGCAATGATACAACACATTTTATACTAACTCACAAAATCAACAGCTAGAAGTGATAGCTACTCCCGGTTGCAAAATCCACCTCGCAAGACACTAATAAAACTATTTTAAGGCAGGGTCTATGTTGCATGAAATTCAAAGGCGAAAAAACAATGTTATAACCACATATTAAGAATTTTATAGATCAACAGAGCTAAAGTTCTCGACAAAACCAGACTAGTATAACTCTTCTCCTTCAAGGCAATTACACCCTCCTGACTGTTCTCTTGACTTCAGCCTCCTTCAAGTACCTTCTCTCGTCCAACTTCTCAATCGCCAGCTCTTGGTAATCTAGTTTGTCAGAACTAGCTATATCAACTGCGATTTTGGCATTTAACCACCGAACAACCAAGAACTGTCAACAAGCGAAAAAGGAAAACAAAATTACATCATTGATCAATCCCGAAATCATCAGCAGATACATGAACACACTGAGGTTTGGGAGTCTGGGAAGCTTACTTGAACTAGTAAAAGCACAGGAATCAAAATCTTCCCTTTCTCATTGGGATTTACCCCTTCAATCAGCTTCTTGTCAACCAAAATAGGATTACTTGTTTTCAATGCAACATCTGTGATTACTTCAACTATATTTGGAATCCAAGCAATCCCATTTGGAAGAACCTGTAGTCCAAAATCCAAATAGCAAACCTTAAGACCTCAAAGTCAAATTACATCAACAGGTATAACAGAAAGGAACATGAGGTAGAAATTTAACCTTTTCCTCATTTTCATTCTTATGACATCTCCCACTATTCTCAACTAACACGATGGGAATGGCAGAATTCTGCAAGAAGAAAAGTATGCTGAGAATTTTGACATTTGAGATCAACAGTTCAAACCAAATAACACAAGCTATGGATAATATGATAGTGGTCATGCAAGTACAAATTACACTGGTAAAAGATACAACATAGATAATATGACCTCGTAAATTAAGTGCTTCTACCTCCATCAAATTACGTGGGTTCTATTCTCATTGCGTCGGGTGGGGTGGGGTTTGGGGTTTATAGGGGAGACCTACCCCTATTGTGTAGCTCAATTAGTTAGTTTGAAAAAAAAAAAAAAAAACATGAGAAACTATTTCATAGATTCCTGAATATCTTCAATTAAAATAAACACTTATAAAATCATAGCATAAGAAAAACATAAATTAATATATCATACCTCTGTGAAACTAATGTATTAGGAATGAAGATGAAATTTGTAAAACATCCTTCCAAGTCAGATATTTAGCAACAAAATGAGAATAGCTACTAGGAGAATGACAGTTTAAAAACAACACAGCATTTTCCAAATGGTTCAGAAACCAAAAGGTAAAGATCATTTTTCAGACAAATTTGTGACTGACAAAGAGTTTTCAATACAATAACCCAAGTTAATAACACTATATTGCTATCAATTGAGACCCCGCGATCAAGTGCCTTCTATTATACTATTATAGGAGTATATCTAGGGAGGCTGGAAAATACAAGAAGAATATGACTCGAGATTGTTCTCTTGATTTAAGAATCAAATCTGCCAACAGCAATGATATAGCACGATGCTAACACATACTAGAGTTTCTTAAAAATGGCAAGTTGAAAGGGTCCAAAAATGTATTAGATATGTTTGTACATATAAAACAATGTAAACCTTGCTTACGACAATCATATCTGCTTTCCAATCATAGTCTATCTATGAACCATATAGCTTCTGGATGAGAGGGATACTTAATTTTAACCAAGGCAAAAGGGTATCCCATTTACAAAACTAAATCAAAATCCAAAAGTAAATAGAATGTTGGAAGTCCATACAACAAATTCGGAGCAAGAACTTACACTACTGGAACACAAAGTCACAAATGCGAATATCAGAAGTTATACTTTTTTATATATCTAGGATCATCTAATCCTTGAATAGGACACGGTTCAAGTTCAACCATATTGAACCTCCACCAAGCCAAAGAATGTTGCATCCACAATTTTAGGTAATGTAAACAATCTATCATGATTACCTATAAATTTTGCAAACTGGCTATGAGGAAGGAATATATAGCATAACATATCAACAAGAATTTGCCAATATGTAAAAACAATTCTTTCTTTTTGCGACACATGCCCACATACTTTGCATCCTTCTCCAAAGTTGTCAACTATGGCTTCTTAACAGAAACCATATGCATTCATGAATTAACATGTGAGAGCAAACTAAGCAACTCAACACTGAGAATACAGAAATCATAGGAAGAATGCATAAAGAGAATATGTGAATACATTATAACTATTAAATGGGAAATCATCGTAACAAGTATTGACCATTAACACTACAGGGCAAATGGAAAGGAAAAGAAACCTTCATATCTCTTTTTGAAAGCCGTGCACCTTCCCATACTGCTTTTAGAAGAGCATCTGATCTTCTAGAACAGAATTCATCGTAGCTCAAACCATCTGGGGGTGATAGCAGAGCATGTGTGAGGACAACCATAGCTCTCCTCCATATTTGCTTACCAAAGGTGTCAGTTATTGCTTTGACAACTTGCAAATCCAAGGCATCCACCCTATACGCATCCAAGCGGTCCACATAGAGTAGAACATCTATGGTCTTGTTCAACAGAAAACTGCCCAAATTGGCCCACAATTAAGAATCCTCATGACAACTAGGGCTTAAAATCAAGCACAGAATTAAACATACATCCCAAAGACTAAATAATATAGCATATCTAGCAAAGCAACCACAAACCAACTAACCGCTTTATAATCTCGAGTGCCTGGTCATTGATATATCCCCCTTCTATGAGCCCGGGCGTGTCAATGATATTCAAAGTAAATCCTGATTTAGAACGCGGCACCATCACTGGTCTCGGGAGCTCCGTCTGAAGATACACATTAACATGCACATCAAACACAACACTCAAATGGGCTCCCAACAAAACAAACCTTACCAACAAATACCTGAAATGTGCTAACAGCAACAACTCTCTCCCCCAAAATTGAATTCACGGTGGAGGATTTTCCAACACCGCCCTTCCCCATCACAAGAATTGTCAGTGTACTCACATCCTAATTCAATTCAAACACAAAACCACAATAAATCTCACAACAAACACGATCATATTGGCCTACATAGATACATACGCACAGAGGGAAATAAGAAATTGAAAACTGTAGAAATGGGAGTGAGAAATGGAACCTCCTGTTTGAGTTTTCCGAGCAGTTCGAGCAATTTGGTCTGGGTGGCCGCAGGGAACGACTGAATCCCTGACCATTCTCGAACTATTGGGGCGGCCATTGCGAGAGACCTTGTTTGGTAGCTAAGAAAATGGAAGAAAACACCAGAAAAATCAAAACCCTAAACCCTGGTAAAATGTTTGGTTACCGAGAAATTAGGGTTTGAAGAGAATTGCTTACAGAAACAAGGAAGACGTGGGTGTTGTGGTGATTTGAACTGCTCCAAGAAGCGGTTTTGGAAGAGCCTCTCAGCCTTATCTTCTCGACTCGTCTTCCAGTTCGGCAGAGAGACCAAGTTTGTCTCTTTATTCTCTTCTGATCAAAACTTACAGTGCCAACGAAGTGATCCGGATCCATAATCATACCCGAATATTGATCCGGGTTTGGGTTATATAATAATGGGCCTGTTCATGCATGAAGCTTTATTATAAGCACATTCATTGCACAGATTTAGCAGTTATAAAATAGCAATTTAATTCGAACCCGACGGGGACCCGACCAGAACGGGACATGGGGGGGGATATTTTTCGGGGTACGTGGTGGGAACGGGGCAAGAAAAACCTAATTGGGGAACGGGGCGAGAAAAACCTAATTGGGGAACGGGGCGGGAATGAAGTAACCATATCCTACAGTGGCGAATTCAAAACTTAACCATATTTCTATAATAATAATAAATAAATAAAAACTTAACAATAGTGGGGTCACATTCTTCATCATAAAGTATTATTTTATGAAGTTGTGCCAAATAAAAAAAAAATTGTATGTTGAGATTTATATTAGTAAATTTGTTTATAACCGAAACATTTTTTATATGAAATCCAACATATATTGTGTTGAAAGTGGTGAGAATAGCTATGGTTATGTCACATCATCATTTTCACAAAGAATTTTGATAGACTAGATGGTGATTCTTTGCATTTCACAGGATAATTTTCTTCTTTTATCCTTCAAATTATGATATATCAAATAAAACAATATATAAGTAGTTAAGATATTGTATTTTCTATGTTCAAATTGTTTGTGAAAAAAAGATGAGGTATCAATGAATTTGATACAAATGTATAATAGAAAAACGATAAGAATGTAAACAAAAGTGTTAAATAAATAGTAATTTCCTAATAAAATAATAACATCGACATATAAACATGTATAAAACAAAAGTCAAAAGTTCAAATTCAAGTAAAGATAAAATAATATAATTATAATGTAAAAACATAAAAATGGTAAAATACGAGCGTTTATAAGTTTCACATTGAAATAATATAGAAAACATGATGTGTATATGTAGTATATAAAAATTTGAAAGTGGTGTAAGAATCTCACATTGAAAATGAAACAAAACATTGAACTTGTAACTCCTATATATAAGCGTAAGAATCTCACATCGGAAAAGTAGAAAAAACATTGAGCTTCTAACTCCTATACAAGCATGCTACTTTTTAGTGACTGTTATATCTAATGTTATTAACTATTGTTATTATTTAATAGAGTGATTTTTTTGTAACTAATAGTAAATGAAAAGTCTTTCAATGAGAGGTCTAGAAAATATTGTGTTTAGTGATGTGACATCTTCTAGTGTTGTCTCACCAACTTTAAAATACATATGTATAGATTATATATTTTAATTTTAATAAAATTGAAAAAAAAAACTGTATATTAGCTAGTAGCACTTAGTAAAAAGTTTTAACAATGACATTCACAAAACTACCAAGATTGCTATTATTTCTCAAAACTATCACTATTATTACTAATTCACGAACTATTAGATCAAACTGCTTATATTACTATTGGTTCATAGAAATTGTACCATTTCTATAAATTCACAAAAAATCTATGTTTAAATACCCGACAAAAGAAGTGGTAGCGACGAGATGCAATTTGGAGAAGGCGGAACGTGGTTTGGGTGGGGTGGATTTAGAAGAGGCCGATACTTGCAAGCATTGAAGAAACAGGAAATGTACTGGAGTCAAAGGGCTAAAACTAATTGGTTGGTTAGTGGTGACCTTATTTCTAAATATTTCCATGCAGTAGCAAACTTTAGACGGAAACAGAATAGAATTGTGCAACTTCGAAATGGTGCTGGTGAATGGGTTTTGAATGAGGAGGGTATTGAAGGGTTAATACAGGAGCACTTTATCCGAATGACAACTCAGGAGGAAACGGACCCGGGGAGGGTGTGTGATGTGGTGAGGCCGGTGGTCTCAAAGGGGCAAAACCAGTTGTTGTCTCGGGTCTTTATAGGTGAGAATGTGAAGAACGCTCTTTTCGAGATGTACTCGAACAAGGCACCAGGTCCGGATGGATTCTCTCCAGGCTTCTCTCAGCAGGACTGGTCCTTAGTGAGGGAGGAGGTCACGGCGGCGTGCCTGGGATGTTTGAACACAGGTATATTTTTGGAAACTTTTAATCACACAAGCATTGTGTTGATCCCGAAGAAGGTGAAACCGGAGGTTGTCGGGGACCTAAGGCCGATAGCCCTGTGTAATGTGATCTATAATTTGGTTGCGAAGGTACTTGCTAACAGACTACGGGAGGTCATTGGTGGGGTGATATCTGAGGAGCAAAGTGCGTTTGTCAAAGGGAGATTAAATACAGATAATAATTGTATTGCTAATGAAGTCGTTCATTGGATTGGCAAGAATCGGTGTGATAAGGATGGGTGGTTTGCTCTCAAATTGGACATGGCGAAAGCATATGATCGAGTGGATTGGTCTTACTTGGAGAGGATTATGTTGAAATTGGGATTTGCGATGAACTTTGTGAAGTTGGTTATGCTTTGTGTTATGACCTCTGGCTTTCGGATCGAGGTGAATGGGCGGCTTTTGGAGGGTTTTAGCCCGGGTAGAGGCCTCAGACAAGGTGATCCTCTCTCTTCTTTTCTGTTTTTATTATGTGCGGAGGGACTATCCCAATTAATTAAAACAAAGGACGCAAGGGGTGAGTGGCTCGGGGATAGGGTGGCCACGAGTAGGCCAATAAAATTTCCCATCTCTTTTTTGCGGATGATTCACTTTTGTTTTGTAAGGTGATGTTGGGGTATGCTAATCACGTGAAGGATTGCCTGAGAATCTATGAAGGTCCTTCGGGTCAAAAAGTGAATTTCAACAAATCGTCTATTTTCTTTAGCCCAAAGACGAGTGATGGGAACAAAAGAGACATTAAGGAGCTTTTTGGGGTGGAGGTGGTGGATGGATTCGATAAGTACCTAGGAGCACCGATCGAAGTGGGTCGTCAGAAGTGCTCGATTTTCAACGAGTTGGTGTCGAAGGTGGCCGAATGGGTAGGGGGTGGAATCAGAAATTTTTGTCTCATGCCGGGAAGGAAGTTCTTTTGAAATCGGTAGCCCAAGCTTTGCCTACTTATACGATGAGTGTATATCTTATTCCACAAGGGGTGGTGGAGGCTTCGGAGCGTATTTGGAACCGGTTTTGGTGGGGGTCAAGGAAGGTGGGGGAACGTGGGGTCCATTGGAGGAGTTGGAAAAAGTTATGCATTCCCAAACTCGCTGGAGGGTTAGGATTTAGGAAGGTTCAGGAATTTAATTTGGCCCTATTGGGTAAGCAAGGTTGGAAACTGATTAGAGAACCTTTGTCACTCCTTGCAAGAGTTTTGAAGGGTAAGTATTATCCGAATTGTTCATTTTTGGAAGCATCCTTGAGAGCTCATCCAAATTATACTTAGAAGTCCATTTGGGAGGCGAAAGGAGTGTTGGAGGCGGGGTTTCAATGGCGGGTGGGGAATGGACAACGTATTAAAGTGTATAAGGATAAATGGGTGGGTGATGTCGTGGGGTTCCATAACCGGTTTCATGTTTTAGACCAAAATGCCCGGGTTGACGAGCTATTCCGAGATGGTGATCGAGATTGGGATGAGACAAAATTGCAAGTTTGTTTTGATGCGGAGGATTGTGATGAAATATTAAGTCTACCCTTGAGTATTCGACCTACTGAGGATGAGCAATATTGGAAGTGGGATGACTCGGGGATTTACTCGGTCAAAAGTGCTTACAAAGCACAATGCCATGTCGAACCGGATTCAGAATCTAAAAAGGTATGGTCTTTTATTTGGGGTGCGTCTATTCAACCGAAAATTAAATTATTTTGGTGGAAAGTTTTGGATGGGTGTTTACCGGTTTTGGTTAATTTACATGGTAGACGGGTGGATGTTGGGGTGGGGTGTAATATGTGTGAAAATGGTATAGAAGATATTGCTCATGCTATTTTACATTGTGATGAGCCCCGGGGTGTTTGGAGGCGGGAGGGCCTTGAGGGGGCTGTTATGGCAATCGGTTCGACAAGGGAGTTGTGTTTATGGATGGTGGCCAATTTAACGAACAAAGAGGCCGAGAGGGTCTTATATGTGGGGTGGGGAATTTGGCGTCGTCGTAATGTTAAATTATGGGACCAAAAGCTTATGTCAATGTCAGACATGTTAAAAATGGTTGTGGAGACGAATAAGGGGTGGGAGGAGGCCCGGACAGTGGAGCGGGGGCCTGACTCGAGGAAGGTGGGGGCTCGGGTAGCAGGGAGGCCGAGAGGGGCGAATGGGGAATGGTCGAGACCGGTAGGCGAGGTTATTAAAATTAATGTGGATGGTGCAATCTTTGGCAGCTCGGCGTTTGGAGCGGGGTGGGCGGCCCGTGACAGTGGCAGTAATTGGAAGGGGGGAGGATGTCGGCGGTGGAGGGGTAGGCCCGAAAAAGCTATGTTGGTGGAGGCAAGGGCGGTTCGGGGGGGTCTTTTATGGGGCAGTCCGGAAGGAA
>JAYMTA010000501.1:0-27708 GCA_036897625.1 Pelargonium cotyledonis
TCTCCGTCTCCGTTGCCGACTTCGGCGGCGGCTCCTGCTCTGGTGCTTTCCAACTCTGGAAAGCGGATCGATCAGGCCGGGAAGAAGAAGTACGTAAAGCAGGTGACGGGGCGACACAACGATACTGAGCTGCATCTGGCGGCGCAGCGGGGGGATCTGGCGGCCGTGAAGCAGATACTGAACGACATCGATTCGCAGATGGTGGGGACGCTGAGCGGAGCTGAGTTCGACGCGGAGGTTGCGGAGATTCGGGCGTCGGTTGTGAATGAGGTGAACGAGCTGGGGGAGACGGCACTGTTCACGGCGGCGGATAAGGGGCATCTGGATGTTGTTAAGGAACTGCTCAAGTATTCGGATAAGGACAGTGTTTCGAAGAAGAACAGTAGCGGATTTGATGCACTGCATATAGCTGCCACTCAAGGACACCATGGTAATGTTATTGCTGCTTTATTTTCAGTTTTGAAGTGATTTATCTTGTTACTTGTCAGGTCAGAAGTGGCTGATTTTATGTTGTCTAGTTAGCAATAATTCGAAAAGGGGTCTTTTTGGAGCTTAAACTGTGGCATCAGATGTGGTGAAGATGATAGCTTGATTGATGAATGGTTTTGATACAAACCTTGGTACAACTCAATCCCAAAAGCTAGATATGAGAATGAGAGAGTCCATGGACCTATCAATCACTCATCCACCCCCAATCCCCCATATTAGGGATTATGCTTCTGAAACCCCCTTCTGTAATTTGTGCACATCAGCTTACAACTTGCACTGATACAGGTGTTAGGAACTGTTGAGAACCAGCCCCCAAAAGTAATCTTCTTCCATTGAGGTGTCATTGGTAATATGTTTGACATTAAGCGATCATTAATGGAGCCATTGAAACAAGAGGTTCAACTCACAGAAGTACTGATGTTCATAACTCATAAGTTCTCTTTAACCACCATATGATGTGCCAAAATCATTAAATGTTGACTTGAAAGAATTTAATTGTCAAATCGCCATAGCCTTTTGAGGTGGTACCAGTTGCCAGATTATACTGGTAAATTAATTGTCTTATATGGAAAAACCTGGAGAGTGTACTAAAACTGGTTCTTTCTTGCAGCCATTGTTCAAGTGCTGTTAGATCATGAGCCTGGACTAAGCAGAACAGTTGGTGCATCAAATGCAACCCCTCTAATTTCTGCAGCTACTAGAGGTCATACGGCAGTAGTTAATGAACTGCTTTCAAAGGACTCTACCTTGTTGGAGGCATCAAGATCCAATGGGAAAAATGCATTGCATTTAGCTGCCAGACAAGGTCATGTAGACATTGTTAATGCACTGCTAAGTAAAGATCCACAGCTGGCTCGGAGGAAAGACAAAAAAGGGCAGACTGCATTACATATGGCTGTGAAAGGGCAGAGCTGTGAAGTGGTGAAGCTGCTACTTGATGCAGATGCTGCTATAGTTATGCTTCCCGACAAGTTTGGCTACACAGCATTGCATGTAGCCACTAGGAAAAAGCGAGTGGAGGTATTTTATTTTGTTTTCCTTTTGAGAAACAGTAGAGTTATTTTGCATGATGGTACACCTCCATTTTTAGTTGCATTTAATGAAATCAAGATTATTTGTGGATCTTGTGCCTGAAATGCTGCAGGCTTTATTTGGGTATTTGCACAAAATGATTAGAGTCCCATTTACCCTTCTTTTACACTGTTGGATTTCTCAAAGCTCTCATAAGATCTATGTGTAGCTTTAGCTTATAAATAATATAGTCTTCATTTACCACTAGTGAAGATATCCTTATGTTTTAAGATGACAGGGTGTGCAGACAGCATAGCCCTTCATTAAGTAGCTAGAAAATTTACAGTTCCTTTTGTGGTAAGAGTCTACCTAGTCTCAACATATAAGGTTATTTCATTATTGTTACTTCATTTTAATAGCTCCACTGTTGCATATTTCCAGTGCATCCTAAAGTGTTAGTTGTTTTGAAGTATTGGACGACATTTTTGCAATTTTACCTTTAGAACTTGTCTGCAATCTGAGTTGACTTTATCATTGTATGTGGGTGGCGGGTTTTGATTGCTTCCTGCTACACAAGTAATGCATATTGAGCTACCCCCTAGTTTACAGACTGTTCCCCCCTTTAGTTTTGCATGCTTCTTACAATCTAAGGACAACATTATATCTGAGTTCATTGGTTCTGAGCACTTGCCTTTCTCTTGCAGATTGTGAATGAATTGTTATCGCTCCCCGACACCAACGTTAATGCGCTGACCAGAGAACACAAAACGGCTCTTGACATAGCCGAAGACCTTCCCCTCTCAGAAGAATCCTCAGATATAAAGGAATGCCTCTCTCGGTGTGGTGCACTCAGAGCCAATGAGCTGAACCAGCCAAGGGATGAATTGAGGAAAACTGTGACTCAGATCAAGAATGATGTTCACACCCAGCTTTTACAGACCAAAAAAACGAACAAAAATGTTCACAACATTTCTAAAGAACTGAGAAAACTCCACCGAGAAGGGATCAACAATGCCACCAACTCGGTAACTGTTGTGGCTGTGCTATTTGCGACAGTTGCCTTTGCAGCTATCTTTACTGTGCCTGGTGGTGATGATGATAATGGGATGGCTGTCGTGGTGGCCCGTCCCTCGTTTAAAATCTTCTTCATCTTCAATGCCATTGCACTTTTTACATCTTTGGCTGTTGTGGTTGTTCAAATTACGTTAGTTAGGGGAGAGACAAAGGCAGAAAAGCGGGTTGTAGAAGTGATTAACAAGTTGATGTGGCTGGCTTCTGTCTGCACTTCAGTGGCATTTATGGCCTCCTCTTACATAGTGGTTGGTAGGCAGTATCAATGGGCAGCAATTTTGGTTACTGTAGTAGGGGGAGTGATAATGGCTGGGGTTCTTGGCACCATGACTTATTTTGTGGTCAAGTCAAAAAGGATTCAGTCAATTAGGAAAAAGGAAAAGAGTGCAAGGAGGAGTGGATCAAACTCATGGCGTCAGTCAGACTACTCCAACTCAGAGGTTGATCGTATTTTCGCCATCTGATCTGTGAATCTGTACGGTCATAGAGAAACCATGACAATGGATGTCAAACAAGAGCAGAAATGTGTTGCAGGTTTGTCTATAGCCTCTGAATTCCTGTGGTATGACTAAGAAAACTGGAATTACTGATGTTGTAAAAGGAGAAAGAAGAGCTATCCGGATGGAGATGTTATGTTAATTTATATGCTGTTAATATATGACTAGAGTTACCACAATTATCGGGCATTTAAGTGTTGAAAATGGCTCTTTAATTGATTATTGTAGTGTAACCTGTGATTTACAAAGGTTACATGTAAAGTTTTTGTATGAAACTATTTCTTGCATTCTCTCTGTGTTGAATGGAAGATTTTAACTTTGCCATATCTGTCAATTGTGATGAACATGAAGATTCAAAGTTGTCCTCTTTAGGAGATTTTCTGTTGCTGTGTTTTGAAGTTAGATGATGCCTGAAGAACGTGGTTCTACCTTTAGATAATAATTTCATGTGTTTATTTGGCAGGCAAGCTTAATTAAATGATGTGTTGCAAATTGCAATATAAAATATAGGAGCCAAATTTTGCAATGTTGAGAGCAATTATTATTGGTAGTGTGCAGGATATATTTTGAGATACTCTGTTTCATTGATGTTAACAACATTGACTCATCAATACAGAACAGACAAAATCTATGATAATTCTAGCAATTTCATGCAAGTGTTTAGCATATACACTAATGAGTGATGTTTTAAAATATTATTGGGGTATGATCATATAGAATCTTGCATTAATTATAATTGGTTCAATTCATAATTGATTTGACCACCCATCTACTTTAATAATTTGTTCTTATAAATACAACTGGATGGTATAGGAAAGAGACAGAAGCAAAATGGTTCTTATAAGACAGAACAGAATGTCATTTCTCTGTGTTGTAGATTGATAACAATGGAGTAAAGCATATATACTCTTGGAATGTCACAAAACCTCCAAACAAGTTGCTCCAATTTCAAATCTTCAACCTATTCTTCTTTGTCTTCAGCATTTTACTGTATCCCAGTAGTAAATATTCCTTCTAAACCCTACTCTATCAATTTTATATATATCTTTTTTTTTATTGAACTTGTATTTTCTTGATTGAAACCTTAATGCCTTACCCTTTGTGATTTTATTACTGAGCTTTAAGGTTTCGTTCTGGTAATTGAAGGAACCTTGATCCAGCCTATTTTGTGTGAGAGGGTTGGATGATTAATCCTGGGTTCTTTCAAGAGATAATAGACCCACAGTTAATTCTGAAATTAAGGTTCCATGGCAAGTTAATTGTTAGTACCATAGAATGATGGGGACAAAAGTTGCACATATGTGCATGTCTGGAGATTTGAGCATGTTTAGGTCAAGCTTTATAGTTAAGAACCTCTCTATTGTGATTTATTTTATTGTATAAATTATCTAACAAAAACCAGAGATTTTTCATATCCATGTATCAGGCTTTTCCATTGTTTACTGAGTTGCAGCAAAACAAGATTAGGTCAAAGATGAGATACGTTATTACCGGGTAATGACCACAAGTACTTGTCCGAAAATCCAAAAAGGTATGCATCAACATGTCCTTAACTTTCCTATGCAAATTTATTTTTGAAAGTTCAAGCATCAGGAAGGATCGAAATGCTGAAAATTTAGGTTCATTGGAATCTTCCTTTTGTTTACTTCTCCATGTAGACATATTCATGAAAGTTTGGTAGGAAAAGGCTTTCTTGTTAATGCATATCAGTACACCCTTGGTGCTTATTAACATCAAATTAGCCTTTCTAATACTTTTTCTTTAGGACTCTAATCCTGCCAAAATCTGGCTGACATGTTCTCTTAGTTTAAGGTTTAGTGCACCCACTAGCTACAATTAAAATAAAAGTGGGGTTTTCTAAAAGAGCTACCTGAAAAGCTGATTGTCTGCACTTGAAGATTTCATCTACCTTGTACTTCATTTGCTGATTGTTTTCTCTTTACTCAACTGATCAGGTTATATTTTGAATTATGTGTCCCATTCATTTACAAAGTATTGCATTCATGTCTTCATTTTGATCTGTTTTCTTATTACTTTTACAAATGAATCATTTACCTATTTTATACAGGTAGTGTCTCTTAGTTGCCTTGAAGAGGCAGACAGGTAGGTTTCACCAATAACTGTAATGATTGAATCTGTTTATAGATGATAGGATGCAGCATAATGATCTTTTTCTTTGCCTAATTTATGTCACTTTGCAATTATATATATACTTCTGGGAATCAACGTTGGCTCATTGAATGGATGGCTGGTAAGACCCAGATTGACTTAACAAGTAAGAAATGTAAAGTTATTTAACATCTAATTTGTTTTTTTTTTGTTTTTTGTCATCATTTGATAACCTAGGTTAATTTTGCCAAGATCCCTTAAGAGTTACTTGAACAATCTCTGATATGATGGCTCTTCATCATCTTGGTCACTTAACTAAAAGACTGTATAAGTGAATAAAGCCTACACATGAAACTAGTTTCTAGGACTATATTTATAATGATATCCAAAGGAACACCTGAAGATTTTTTCATGTTAAAATCTCCTGAAGGAGAAGGATTAATAGTAATGATTCCCCAAATGGTTGCTTCATTAGAAATTGGTTCTTGGTCATATTGGTTTCTCTTTTTTGAAGTGCACTCACCATAAAGCTGAGAATCAAATACCCGTAATATCTAAGCTATTTGAAAAATCATAAAAAGTAACAAAACTCGTGAAACTGAAATAGTTCATTAGATTGATTATATCTTATGAAAATTCTCAAGTATCTTCTGAATAGATGGAGCCATATTCCTTGTCTTAGTCCTCTTGGAAAACTTTTACTGCCATTTTCACAAACTTCCATTGGATGGTATAGTATGTAAAGTGCAGGATGGCCATACAAAGATTTGAATCTTACTTAACCAAAGCATGACCATTATAAGAAATGAAGAGAGAGAAAAAGAAAAAACGAAGAGTACATCATCATGAAGCAATGAATTTTGTACCCTGTCCTTGTTTTTCTTCTTTCTCGATCTTTAAATTTCATCCCCTGCTGAGTTCTGGTTTTTCTTGATCTTCACAAACTGAGATCCTAGCAGCTGACAGTGAATAAAACCCGACCTCACTTAAAGTTTTTCTTGAATGGAACATCTGCTGAGACTGCTTGCAATGTGCAATTGCTCCCTGAATTGGACTCTCCATCTCTGATTTAGTACTGCTGCTTCTCTTGAGATACTTCACCTCACGGACACCATTTGAGTTGTTTGAACAGGAAGATGAAGAAGAGCCGGATGATGATGAAGAAGAAGCTGGCGAGGACTTGTTTGTTGAATGCCGTTTGATAGACACAGAGAATGATCTTCTGTGCCTACCACCATCTTGTGTGATCTTTTCTTTGTCAAAGTTCCTCATACCAGTAGCTGACCTCTGGAATGTGTTTTGAACTTGTCCAAATGTGTTTTTCTTTGCTGCTGTGACATGCTTGCTTAACGACTCTTTTGCATCTGCTGCACAGGTTTCATCTGTACAACCAGACTTACCGAAGAAAGACTTGAGGTAGGCACGAGAAGCCTTGAGCTTTGAGCTGAGTGAGGACTGCTTGATCAGCTTAAGCTTTCTGGTCCAAGACTTTTTCGGGTTTGCACCGATAAAGCCACTCAGTTCAGTAGAGTACTGCAGGAAGTACTCCTCCGGGTTCAGCTCACAACTAACCTGACACGACTCTGAAGGTGAGACATTGCAGGACTCAAAAGGGGTACTAGTGGTGGGTGTTGGGGAAGCAGTAGTTGTCAATGGGGTGCTATAAAACTCCTCCAAGCTACTTTTTCTGATATCAAAGGCAGAATCAGGGTTTTGGAGGAGTTTTTCGACCATTTGAAGACGCGGAGGAAGGTGGAGAGGGAGGAGCTTTCCTTTGTAGAAAAGCTCATCAGCTGGTGAAGTTGTTGGCTCTCTCACCAAAGGGCCCGAAGACATTTGGAACTCGAACTCTCGAGGGTGCGAAGGAGAGGTAATGGAGTTGCAAAGGAAGGTAGAGAAGGAGCTCACTTCCATGTCAATGTAATCATCTTCTGCATGATCATATGAGATGATGTTCAAAGCCATATTTTTGGGTTTATGGGAAGCTAGGTGAGGTTTGCCAGGAGACAATGGAGGAAATGTGGAGTATTTAAAAGAGCAAGTGATGTCCAAGCTATGGAAAGTTTTGAACTTTATTATATCAGAATATTTGGGTGTCCTTGGAATGCTTCCAAATATAAAATTGAGGAACATTTGGGGTTTGTGAGTGGCCCAGAAGAGTGACCCTTGTCTCTGTTTTTTGTTCTTCAGATTTCATTCCAGTGGCTCATTTCTCATTGCCTTTCTGTGTAGGACTCTTGTTTCTTCTTTTGATCTTTCTTTTACAAAAGAAGAAACTGGAATCATCACTGTTTTTTGTGAGGTTGATTTATCAGTAAGATTTTTAATATCTCTTGAAAGAGATTGGGTCACATAATGGCAGAAGTTAATTGGGATAATTACACGTTACTATCATGTACTTGTCACATTTTGTAACTAATATTTCTAAAAAAAAAATAATTGTAACTTCAGACCATTCTGAACTATTTTTCACGTACTCATTCCGTCAGTTAACTTTGGCGGAATTTTTTTTAAATTCCAAGTTTATGGTAGTCTATCGCAAAATGTGACAAGTACTATATAGTGTAAAAGTTACAACAAAAAAAAAAGACAAAAAGGACAGAATTGATATTTTCAAAAAAATTCGTCAAAATTAATTAACTGGAGAAAATAATTCAAGATAGTCCAAAGTTATAGGAGTATCCACTGCATGCAGAGACGGATCCACAACCAAAGGAATGAGGGCAGTTGCCATCACTGAATTTTTTTCTTCAAAAACACTCCATTAAGTTTTACATATTTTCATATTTGTCCCTCTAAATTTTAATATTTGCCCCCACATAATGTTTTAAAAATTTTATTGCCCCCGTGTAAATTTTTTTTTATTTTTTATTTTATATATATAGTTCTTTAATGAGTAATAACTTATTTGTATATAGTAAATTATTTTGCACCCACTAACTAAAACATGTGAACCCGCTTTTTGTTATACAAGGTGTCAGTACACGATAATCATATGTAATTATATAAAATTATTAATATGTGATTACCTCATGAGTTAAAAATAATAAGAATCTAAGATGAGAGCATGCACACAATTCTTAATGCCTTGATTATCAGCACTGACCTCACCTAAAGTAGCTTCAAATTTTAAAATTTGAAGGCAGCCCAATATGTCAAAATAAAACCTGATTTTATGCACTCTCACACAAATATAATAATTCAATCTTTTTCCTTATTCTATGTATTGGTTATTGAATACAAAATTAAGTTTGGAGGTTGAGAGAAACACTACTTTTATATACTTTACCTGGTTTTACTACTTTTACTGGATTCCTGGGTTTTCATTTTCTTTTAACTTTATGTTTTATATTTTTGGGAACTCTTTTAATATAATATTGTGCTTCTTCATCACAATTGTCTTGTCTCCTCCGGTAAAATTGATTATAAGGATTTTCTTCTAACGGTTCTCGTTTAGGGGTAATAACATACGTTTAACATTTGAAATTTTGGACTTCGTTCTAGATCTAATTGTATTCGGTTTTGTCATAACCATAAAGTATACAAAATGTGTTCGCAATCATATTAGTACCTCTAAGTTTCACTACACTCAAACAAATCATCATACGAGAAAAGAAAGTCCACAAAGGTGGCGAAAACTCTTGCTACCAAATTCTAAAACAGCTACATATCTTATAATTCGAACTATAAACCTCATATTAAGTTGAAACAACCTTTGTCAGTTAACTCGCACAATTGGTGATATCTTCATTGTTTTTTGCATCAAATGAGATAATGTGGCGAAAACTCTTGTTATCAAGTTTTAAGACAAATTACATACTCTTTAATTCGAACTATAAGCTTAAGATTAAGGTGAAACAAACTTCTGTCAGTTGACCTTCGACAACTTCATTACTTTTTGCCTCAAATGAGATGAGGTTCATCTACATCTACGAAGTGTTGAATGTTGTGTAAACTAAAAATATATCTTTTTTCTTGGAGAAACAAAGGTTAGAAAAAGAGAAGTTGACCTCAAAGACATAGAGTTAGGAGTTACACATGATCCGACATAAGATGGTGGAGAAGAAAACATTGGTTTGGATGGTAAGGTAATTTTATTAAATGGCCTTACAAAACAAAACAAAGCTCGAGACTTTTGTTATGTCCTTCCTCTTTCTTATTTTTAACCTCTGTAGTCTATAATTATAAGGTAAAAAAGATATGCCAAAACACTTGGTGCTTCTCTTCTCTCACTCTCCAATCTATTTGTTAATTGATATCAATATCTATAAGAAAACAAACCAACTACTTTTTTCTCTTACTGACATGTCTCTATATTTCATTTCAGCCATAATAATATCACCAACAAATGTCTCTCTTGCCTTCCAACTTCAACAAAAAGAGAAGAAAAATAAATCTTGTATGTATTGGTTTACATGTTTCAATTTAGAGTATAATACACTTCCCAACTATATAAACAAACTGATGATATATATGCTTAGATTTAGATGAAATAGCTTCTCTAATCTTCAACATGATCATGTACAAAATATTTTGATGATCAAAATTTCACTATATCATATGAACGAATGATTCCAAATAAAATTATTTCAATAAAACACACACAAAAGACATAAATATGAACTTATCAAATGTGACACGGCCGTGTTCGCCACCAATATTGGTCAGCTCGTCCAATTGAGGCCCAATCCGAACCAAATCAACACATGAGACAACAAGATTCAACATATTTACTTCATAAATGCTCTCCACCAACCAGAACTTATAAATACTCCCTAGGGACTTCAAACACACAATCACATATTCGTGAATTACAACTTGTAAAGTCTTATTCATTTACTATCGCACTGAAATACACTTACCCTGTGCAGTTCTTTTGTAGGAGACAATTCGAGTTCAAAACGAGAGAAACCGGACATTCAAATACGAACTAAGTGAAACACAAACGTAGATTCACAAAAACCGTTGGACGACGTCAACAAACAGTTTTCTGCTCTGACGAAGAGAAATTCGCAGATCAATCTCATATCTCGACGCACCCTAATGGGGTAAAGTAAAACTGGCAGAGCAGAGAAGAGAAGAGATGAGAGCAGCCAGACACCCATCTGAGAGACCCACCACCCCACTAAAATCCGCGATGCTGGGGTTTGGTGATTGGTTGATGGAAGGACAAGAAGAGCCTCTGTTTCAGCTGTGAGGACCTCCATTGCCTGGTCTCACAGCAGCACCAACAAAAGCTTGACAATGCTACTACACTACAGCTACACATTTCAGAGAATTGACTTTTCAAGTGGTTGGGGTCTGTAAATCCACACCCACTACCTCCTGCACCCTTGTGATTGTGCCATTACAGGCCCTTCCCAATTATGCTGCTCTTCAAAGCCATGAAAGACTTCCAGCTTTTCATATCCTGATACTTACTTTTCAACGTGTATCAACACTAAGCAAACACCTCAAAAAATTAAAAACCCCAACCCTACATTTCATCACTGCTTCCAGTACAACATATCAATGTGATCATTTACAATTTTGAATGAATAAAGAATGAACCTCCATTTCATGTTACATATAGAGCTGGCAAATCCGGTTTCAGGTTGGGACTGGTCGGGTGTCGAGTGCCTGAGGGTTCGGGTTTGAATTGTCAGCTCTAGTTACAATAAGCTAATCTTCTCAACCACAGCTTTTTTGCGGGGAGGTCAGATAGAGATTCATTCTGTACAAATGTGGACTGATTTGTCGGTCTAGTTGCTTGCTGAATCACCATATCCCAGTTCCCTCTCTAGCTCATCAAACTCCCAGCCACCAATTTCCTCTTCTGTGTAGTAGTCTTGGCCTACCTTCCCAAACTCTGATTCCAGTTTGGCTAGCTCTGCTTCAGCATCTAGTACCGGCTCGGCTTTGGCTGTACCAGATACGGGATGCTTGACTATCTTAAATTCCAATGACTTAGTATCCTGTTCGGCTTTGGCTGTACCTGATACAATATGCTTGTCTATCTTAGATTCCACTGACTTGGTATCCTGCTCGGCTTTGGCTGTACCTGATATGGGATGCTCATCTATCTTAGATTCCACTGACTTAGTATCCTGCTCGGCTTTGGCTGTACCTGATACGGGATGCTTGTCTGTCTTAGATTCCACTGACTTAGTATCCTGCGGTGAAAAATGGAATGAACTTGTCTGCGACTTCTCACTCGTTGGAGTATCTGCCTTAGAGGTCGGAGTCTCAATCTCTAGAGTTGGTCTCTCGATAGAATCAAATTCCCCTCTTAGCTTCTCAATATCGTCAAATAGCTCTTTTACCCTAGAATCATCTTTCCTGGATCAAGGAACAAAACACATATAATACAAGAGAATAAACATTATGTAAACAATAATAAAACGGAGATACAGCAATCATTACCCACCTGGACAGTTGCCCTCGGTGAACATAGAACTTCTCTTTCACGTGATCCACCACACTGAGGGTGGTTACGATCTGAAACAAGAGAAAACATCCGAACTGTGCAGGTAAATACTTCTATAGCATTCAAGTGTCTCTTCTTCAGACTTAAGCCCAATTTCTCACCATCATTAGGGTTTTACTCGAGAGTTTATGCATGATCATTAAAACAAAAGACACAGGAAGGGAGAAGCAGGGATAGAGTCTAATGGCCACATACAAACATTTAGTCTATTAATCCATTTCATACAAGCAATACTCATTTACTAATTAGCTAGAAGAATAACAAAAAATTGTGTCGCATAACATTGATAAAAAAAGGCAATGTACAGATTAAAGATGACAATTTACAGTTGCAATGGTACTTATACTGCTTTAATTAACAGCAGAAAGAGCTTGTAAAAGTTGTGTGCATGACTACAAGATAGTACCATTTACTTTGAAAAAAATACCAACACTATTGCAATACGTCAATTTGAATAAAATTTTCGGTTTGGTGCATACCAACTTGGACAATAAGAAAGTAGACATGCATACCTTGGCTTCATAGTCCAAATATTCCTCCTCAAGATTTTTCCTTGGGTGTAGTACTTTCAATTCCTCAGTATCCACACTTGATGATACCCTGGAACTGTCTTCTCAGATAAATAAATACAAAAACGTAACTGAATAAAAATAGGAAAGAACTATTTCAGTGGAATGTATATCTTACCCCTCACCCAAATTGTTTATGTTCTCCACATAGATTCCTATGCGGCCGATAGCAGGCCCCAACTCTTTCTGCAAAAGCAATATAATGTTTCAATATCTATATCTACAATGTCAAAATAAGAACCAAGAACCTAGCAATACCTTGTAAGCAGAGAGAAGACGAACAGCCAAGTTCACAAAATAATCCTCGTGTTTCTCTAGTTCATCTCTAGAAAACAACACATGAGCAATTAGTACCAAGATAATAAGACCTGTTATTTTAAAAAGGTATAATCAACACACTATTATGAGGAGAAATTTTCAAAACATTTTTCCACTTCCAAGCAGAGGGTTCTGACAAAATGTCAGTACATACTTGACCTGCTTCTCCTTGGTTTCAGTATATGAGCATTGGAGAGCCCAAGTATCTTCAAGAAAATTAATCCATGTACTAAGAACATCTTCTTCCACCCTACACGAAGATATAGATTTCAACAGCTCGTCTTCCTGTACTCCACAATGTAAGGATAAGTTATTTTGGAATTGGAACTCAAGAAAGAAACTAGGAGATAGTATTCAAAACCTCTGTTTTCAAGTGTGCAATGATCTGAGTGTTAGCTTCCTCAAAGTGGTCTCTCTCTTCCTTAGTATAGCGAAGGCGTGCTTGAGCAGCAGCCAAGGAGATATTAACCTACGCCACATGCAACAGTTGTAAAATACTTGCAACCAGCAGAGGGTAAACGTTGAAAGCAATCAGTCGTGTTTCAAAATCATAGCCAATTTTTTTTTTTGTGGTCACTGAATTGCACAATTTATTTTTGTAACCATTTTTAGTTAAATAAGCAAGAATGCATCACTGCATATCCAGATAATAAAAAAAAGTCAAAGTGCAAATACCTTTTTCAGTTCAGCTTCAAGATCATCTCTTCTTTTCTCAAGAACTGAAATCTCAGTTGACAATTCCTGGAAGTAGAACATCGAAAGAAAAAGAAGGAAGTTCAATTAACCTACCAAATAAATTATTAAAATGCCAGAGCAAATATCTACAACATAATCAATAAACTAACATATTTTTTAGAAACAATAACCAAGAAGGCAAGCACACAGCATTTTTCTAAAATAATTTAAATATCTACTATATAAAGCCTGTTGTTGTCTAGAGGTGCTGAAATGAAAAGAAAAGAAGTCATTGCATCAAGGCTGCTGAAGCCCATTACCTTCTCTTTTTCACCAGCTTCACTGGCTTTGGTCACACGAACTTTCAAAGCCTCCTCTTTTTGAACTCTGACCAAGTATCAGAAAAGACATCACAGTTATTTAAACC
Source organism: Pelargonium cotyledonis (assembly GCA_036897625.1). Classification (NCBI taxonomy): domain Eukaryota; kingdom Viridiplantae; phylum Streptophyta; class Magnoliopsida; order Geraniales; family Geraniaceae; genus Pelargonium; species Pelargonium cotyledonis. The sequence continues at coordinate 13,633 of JAYMTA010000501.1, forward strand.
TTGACGTCAACTACAAAAGAACTAAATATCAAGTACGGAATATAAGCAATCAATAGCATCTCTCATGCAGAGTTATTGAAAACTTTTTGGTGATACGATTCGAAGAAGAATGCTTGACAATAAGTTCAATGGTTTGAAAGTATTCCTGTGCAAACATACCTAGAATTTAACATAGTTCTATTAGAAATTTATATATAGTCAGTAGAAATTGTAAAATTAATCAGCCCTGCCCAGGCCAACATGTAATTGACAATAGAGGGGACATAGGGGGTGATGTTTAGGAATCACAACCCCGAACTTCAAAACAAACATGGAGCCAGACAAGTGTGATCGAACATTAAAATATGAAGGCACCGTTTTTACTGTACTTAAGCTCACTTAAAAAGGGAAATAATAAACTAACTAAACAAAATGTTCGCGTGCAGCTCCTTCATAGAGTAATTACAGATAGCAATTTGAGGATATATATTACTTAATTATTAAAAAAAATAGAACATACAATTCTGGGTATGATATTCACCTGTAATCCGAAATGCGCTTTTCAGCTTTTGAGGTAGAATTTGCAAGAGATTGCGATAAGACCTTCAACTTATCAACCTGCTTATGTTCATGCAGGTCATAGCAGTAAATATACAGTCCTCGAGGAATTAACAGTGTAATAAAATTATAAGTTTTTTTTTTCTTTTTTTCTTTTTTGATACAAATAGGTGCTGAAATCCTATCTTGCAACGGCCTAAGGAACCTTTTCAAGACATATATATACAAGCTCGAACAAGGAAATAGTGTTCAGGAAAGAGACTTTGCCTCTTAACCCTAGCATAGGGCTTTTGGCACCATACCGCACCAAAGTTACTAATGCATCATTTAACAATGGTCAAGAACACACATCTCCACGTGGGAGGTCGTGGGTTCAAATCCTATTGCGTCAGGTTGGGTGGGGTAGGGTGGGGTTTAAAGTTAGTTTTTTTTTGGGGGGGGGTTGGGAATGCATCGTTTAACAATGTGGATTCCAGAACTGGTTACAACATCATGATTTTCTTTGACACTTTCATCCTCTCAATTGGTGTGGCTGTCAGTCTTACAGGAACCATGTCCCCCTGTAACCAGCACCATTTTTGACACAAACCATCATTTTTAAAAAATATAAATTATAGGATAAACCTCCGACAATTAGTTACTAATAGAACACTTGGCATATTCCACAAGAGAACTGATAGAGGATTCACAATAATAGATTCGCCTTTCTGCTGCAGACATTCAGGTCCTACTTGTCTAAAAATCATTGTTTGAATGGCACTACAAGAGCATGGACTGCATGGTTGATAATTTTCAAACAGAAAGAAAAACTCACCTTTTGGGCATGGATCTCTGGGGAGTCTCCATTGTTTATGAATTTTTTTCTTAACATCTCTTCCAGTCTGGAACAAGCTCGAATTTGTGAAAGCGCTCTTTTCAAAGACTGCCAAAAATATAGAATGGTTGGATTTCATACACCATTACATATCCCTCCGTAAATGAAATTGTTATGTACTTTTCAACACTCTTAATACCAACAGCAAGTACCCAAGACTCCTGTCAACCATGTAGGGGAGGATGCTTCGGAGATAGATTTTTATGACCAATCACAAGTTACGCGACGGAAGGCATCTCAATCATTTGACTGATCATGTGCAGATGGATATAGTATTGTTCATGCTTGTAATTATGATAATCCAAACATACAGAATACAGAAAAGGTAGTTTAATAGTAAATAATTAGAATTCAAAACTGATGCAGAGTATCACATTCTTGGTATACCATGAAATTATTTAATTCCAATAATATTATGAACTGTAATAGGAAAAGGCTAAAGAACCAACTGAAAATCAAGAAATAATCAATTAAATTATTATACGACCTAGTGAGAATTAGATGCAATGCCACCAAAGCAATGAGTTGTCAATGGTATGCCTAGCATTGATTGTTGATCATAAACAGGTTATGCTCTGTTTGCTTCGCTGACAGGACATAAATGGTTGTTGCAATAATCAAGCTGCTCACCTCTATTGTCGTTTTTGTTGATTCTTTAGAAAGTTTATCAAAATCTTCATTTGAAGCCTCCTGCGAGGCTGTCATAGTATCAAGCTTTTTCTTTAGGTTACCGGCTTCAGCATCTATTCTGTGATTTCAAAGCAAGTCAAGAAATATATGTTAGGCACAAGTATGTTAAGCATATGACAATCGAATTTCTGAAAATGTGATAAAGCAAACAGCAGGGAACCTGTATCAAGGAAATCCATTAACCATTCCATTAGAGAGAGAAGTTCAACCTCCGCCCGTGTTCTTGCAGCACGGTTGGTTCCAAGCCCAATAAAGGAGGGTTGTGTTAGATTGGGTATAATTTGTCAAATCTCATGAACATGAATACTAGAGAGAGTTTCACAAATGATGAAGTTTCCCACAAGTATGTCTACATTTACAAGCAATTAGGGATTTTAGGATTATTCATGATTCTGATGCAGAACTGATAGTTGCTAGTTACATTAGTTACAAGTCAGTTGTTATTTTCTTTTGGACTCGTTAGTCGGGCCTTGTAATGGTGTTTAAATGATTGTAGCTGGCCCATTTTGGTGGCCGTTTTGCTTGTAACTGACTTGCATTGCTGTCTGACTGTTTGGAGTAGGGGAGAACTACTATGTGATGTATTGGGATTTGGAAATGGAATCAAGCAATATCTCTTCTTCTAGCTTCTTCAACACTACCTCTATTTCCTTTCTCTCAGTTATACTATCCGGATTCTGGTTCGCTAGTGCAGTGAAAATCCTTATAAGTGCATCAGATTAATGATTAAAATGTCAACAAAAAAATGGAGGATTCATTAATAAAAGAGAGATAAAAACTACTAAGCAAACTTTGAAAGGATTCAACAAAATTGAAACTAACTACTACAAAATAGATCAAACATAGCCCTTAAAAAAAACACAGGAGTATAGTGTGTTTAAAATATAAAAAACCGTATAACATCTGCAACTCATATAAAAGCTAAGGTCAACAGAATCCCAGAAGCCAAAAAAATGGAAAAGGAAAGGGCTAAAAGTTGTGTAAAGAACCTTAACAAGTTGAAACAGGATTTATCTTTATTTGTTCCTCACCTTCCGAGATCAGCGTTAATTTTCAATCCTGTAATGGCATTTTGTGCAAATTGAAGCAACTCCTCTCGCTTCACCTAAATATCAATTAATTTAACTATTAACATCAAGGAGATGAAGTCAATAAACTAGAACTCTCCACTATGAAATAATAACAAGGCACAACTATCATATACATGTGCAGTGTCAGGACAATTCACATAATCTCTGACTAAAAATCAAGTTGCTCTTTGATTAGCAAATCCCTTCACTTTTATGTGGTTGATGGTTATTATTTTGTTGTGTTTCATATATATGAAACATAGTCAAGAAAAAAGTAACACTTGTATTTCTTTACTTTTCTTAGGTTGAAATATTTTTTTTCTGTTGAAGAAAGAAAAATGTATAAAAAAAAATATCACGACAGATAAGATTCAAATTTGGGTAAATAGTTATTACGACAAAGATTTGAATCACATAGCATTCATTCAGACATCCATCGTAAACATTATAAGACAAAAAAATACAAATACCGGCAGGGTTTCTTATGCTTTATGCATTTGTAAGTAACCAAATATAATTCATGGCTTTACCAATACTTCATCTTCATAGCCTGAAAAGGCATTTGCTAGATCTTGAATACTGCTTGCTATTGCATTATGAATTTCTTTATCTCCAGTAAGACACAGCCTGCAGTAATCATATTGCAACATTCAGATCCAGTACATACCAACTCCACTTCTCAACTCATTCTAGACTTGCTAACAAGATCAATGAAATTGAATATATCAAGTTAAAAACTAACTAAACACCAAATCTATGATAGTTATAATGTCAAAGCCTCTGCATCACATTTATCAGAATATTCATGTTTGTCATGGCATGAATTTATACTCAGCTGTTACTTCAGATCATTCTAAAAAGCAATACAATAGTATGAGGGCTCACCGAAACATCTCCAGGAGCAGAGCAACTTCTTCATCATTTGGGGATTCAAGAATCTGAGTCATAGAAAAGAGTTAATCTGCGGTTAACTTCCACAATCAGCCATTACAAAAAAAAAAATAAATAACTATGAAAATAACAATAAATAAAAAACTCGGCATAAGGTTGTTTTGATAAGGAAGTACACATACTGCCATGAAAGTTTTGATCAAAATAAAAAATAATTAAGTTGTAACAAAAAAACTAGCATGGATGTAGGGGGGAAACATGGACATATACTCATAAAAAAGTTTCGTTATAAAAATATATTAAGAAAATAAAAGCATTCAACTTAAGGTTTGGATGATGTGAAAAAATTGAATAAATTTGAGTTAGAATAAGAAAACATTAATCACATTTTATCTAAAATTTCAACTCCAAATTACCCTATATATAGTATATTCAAGGTTTGGAAGATGTGAGAAGACAATGATTCATCTTCAACTAATTTTGGATGATTGTCAAAACAATTAGATACCAATAACTGAAATTAAGGTAACATACCATGGACAATGTAATACCCTCCAGAGCCTGACTTTGAAGAAAAACATCACGAAAATTCATAGGTTCACCCTCAGCATCATCGTCAACATAGAGAACCTATTATTAAAACAAAAGCAATGCGAACAGTTTAAGATTCAATTATCAGAAACCTGAGTGAATTCAAGTTAACAAGATGTTGATGTATGAAGTGTTTAAAAGTTAAAATTATAAACCTAAAATACATCCAACTCGAGAAAACAAAAAGCAGAGAAAATTAGGATTTACTGACCCAGGATGGTTTATCCAGTTTATGTTTGGATTCATCATAACCAATGTGCTCTTCAAGGGTCTTTCCTTTACCTTTGGATGAAGCATCAGATGACTTTTCAATTTCTTTAAGCACAACAAGCCATCTTCTCAGTAAATGAGCTCTTTCAGCCACCTTACAAGAAACAGCAGCTTCTTCCAATCTTTTGATGGTATACTTGGCACTCTGGAAATTCTGAGCAACCTGCAAACATGTGAAAAAGGAGAAAGTGAAATGCTGAATATGACTACTAGACATCGACAACACAATGCGAGACTGAACTTTGCAACTTTCATAATCTATGCATTAGAATGAAAAAGAAAAGGGTAAGCAGCTCCAAATACTCACAATGACTAGTTTGTAGACATACTGAGATACAAAGAAGCTCAAAAATGTAGGGATGCAAATATAAAGAAAAAGGTAAAGCTCACAATGAGAACTTAATGAACTGTTTATACAAATTCCAAATTCGAAGACATATAACTCAGACAGACCAGACCCAGGTCAATTGAGTTACCTCCCCATACCCATATTACAAGGAATTTTTTAGCCATTTCATTTAAGAAGTTCCATTTGAGTTCTAATTTTTTATGTAAAGCTTTTTTAACATTAAAGTTTAAATTTTTAAGCCTTTCAAAGCAATATAAAGTTAACAAAATATCTCCCGCCAAAGGAAGAAACCAAACAAGCATAACTATACATTGAAAACTTCAACAGTTCAACGCTACCAAAAAATGCTAAACCCTAAGGTAAAAGCCCCACAATTTCAGCTGGCATTGGCACAAAACACCCAGCAAAAAACCAAGTAATTTCAAAATAGAGAAAAGAAGTTTTAAAAAACTACTGTTCTCAATTTCAAGGGGGAAAAAAAAGCTATCATATTGCAAAAACAAAGCAAGAGAGAAGAGTGAAATACAATTCGATCTTGCAAGAGCTTGGCGCCTTCGGCGACGGCCTGGCCGGCGTGCTGGACGACGGTGTTGGCGTAGTTCTTAACGGCACGAGTGATATCGTTCTTGTTCCCGACTTCCACGGCTTTGCTCACCGCAAATTTCAGCCACGACATCTTCAATTTTCTCAGGGAAGGTTCCAGACGGACTGATCGGAGACGGAAACTCGAGCAAGCAACAGAGAAATTGGGTAGAGTTTATCGAGGAAGGTGTAGTGGTCTGGACAGAGTAGGACAGAGACAAACGGTAGAGGAAGATTCAGTCAGCGTGAGGATAGGCCACGTGTATTGTCGTTTTAAACACATGTGTTGCGTCGTTTTTACATTAGAATTTAGACATATCAATTCAAGAGTTTATTTAAAACAAAATGAGTCAAAGACCTTATCACCTTCTTAACGCAACTACACGATGGGTCAAAAAAAAACAGTTTTTGCTACTAACATTTCGACCAAACACCACATGATGTGTCTGTTTTGACTTTGGATCAACGCAAACACAATGGAAGGATGATGTATCTTAGATTTTTTGTCCACGTAGCAAAAATAACAAGCCTAGTATCCAAGTAATATGTCCAGTAATATTAAGTACTATCAAGTTTCAATTTAAGTTCGCAAGGTAAATGTCATCTTGTCCAAGTAAAGGTAACTCCAAGCTCTTCACATGTATCATGCATGAAGGCAAACACACACAAGCAACGAAATACTCGGGGTTGGTGTTCCGGGACGACACCTACGGTGTGAGAGTAAGTCTTTTGTGGGAAAGCAATGTGCTCTATAGAGCTTTTCTAGAGAGAGAAAATATAGAGAGGTAAGCAAATGTTAATAATGAGAGTGGAGTTGAGATCTCTTTCTTTTTGGAAGAGGGAAGTATTTATAGGCTCATACCACCTTGTGCCACTTGTCAACGCCTGATTGGTTGGTCAAGATAGAAGACCCATAAAGGCCCACTTGGCCCATTGTGCTCATATAGTATGTATGTAGTGTTGGGCTTCTCCTTTTTTCCGGACGCGTTGCGCGTGTGTGTCGGTGAGGCGGGCGTGTCTCGTATGCTTCTTATGAGATGTGATGACTTGCCTAACCTATTGTGAGCTAGTGCCTCGCAAGGTCATGGATGTGTGGGAGTATTGATGTTGTGATGTGTTGTTGGAGTGTCTCTTGAAGTTATCTTAGTAATGATGAAGTCTTGCAAGAGTCTAGTCTAGAGTGTCTTGTGATGGCACATCTCTCTTCTTGCTGTTGGAGAGGTGTTGGAAGGCAAGACCTTGTTTGTAGGCTTGTGCTCCATGAGGAGTGCAAGGGTCTTGCTTGTAAGCTTGTGCCCCTTGGGGAAGGAGTGAGCTCCTAAGCCTCTCAAGTTGTGTTGAGGTATTTGTTATAAAGTTGGGAGCTCTTTGTCCATGATGAAAGAGAGTTCCTTGTCCATGGTGAGAGCGTAGAGCTTGTCCATAGTGAGAGTGAAGTGTTTGTCCATGGTGAGAGGGAAGAGCTTGTCCACGATGAGAGTAAAGTGCATGTCACTTGTCCATGGTTAGAGCGAAGTGCTTGTCACTTGTCCATGGTTAGAGCAAAGTGCTTGTCGCTAGTCGCTTGTCCATGGTTAGAGCGCGACAAAGTTCACAAGCCTTTGGAGATTGGATGTCGTGGAGCGGGAGGAGGTCGGCACGTCCGTCAAGAGGAACACTCTTGTTCGAACCCAGTTTGAGGAGGCTTGTCCCGCCAAACAAGCTTGCTTGTTCCGGTTTGCCTCGAAGGGGTTCTTTGACCTTGTTGGTGTAGTTCCTAGGCTTAGAAGCCTTCCAAGTCATGGGCCATCTGTGACTGCATTTATCGGATCTGGATGATGACATGGCATATTAAGGTGGTCACGTGTCACAATCTGATTGGCATAGAGTTATGATTCGTATGGGAGCATCACATCCAATACCAGCGGCGGAGATTAAACCTTCCTGATAACAAATCATAAATATATAGTCTTCAATCTACTTTTTTAAGGCAAAAACTTCAGCAGAGACAAAACTTGGCTTTGGAAAATATATACTCATGATCAAATATAAGGTTTCAAGCTAAAATGAGATGTGGTGGTGGCTGGGTCTTAGCCAGCTCGACCACCATAAGTAACATCACCTTCATTTTTACAGAAGAAAAGTCGATGAGTGTGACCAGAACCAGATGGTGCATTTGCATAATAAGTTGCCCCTACTTTATTCGCTTCATTTATTAATCAACTAAACACATACAACATCAAGCTTGCGGTACCTATATGAATATATATATATATATATCTCCAAACATATGTATCAGGCAACAAGACAAGCATTGAACCAAACTTTACAATAAAAACAACAGACACCGGGTCACCGGCCACGAGATTCTACATGTCACCTTCGCCACCAGTTCTGCGATTAACAAAATCATTTCCAGCCCCCACCAGACTTTAATACAGAAAGTAAATTTCTTAATCATGTACAATCTCATACGTACAACAAATAAAACTATATGTTATGTATATGCAGAGAGTTAATATCACAATAGGCGGTACTATTTACTTGGACAAGTTAATTGTTGTACATACGGTAAGTCGGTAACAGTAACCCTTCAGCAAAAACAATAATGTGCTTCAGGAAATTTGACCGCTTACCCTTTTTGCTTACTGCAGAAATGATAGCTAGCTAAGACTTATTATAGGGGACCCTGCAATACTCCGTGCCAGTCCGTATAAACCATCATCTGCTTTGGGACCATAAAAAGGCTATACCTTTGTATTTTGGCTGGATTTGGCTGATTATCATGTAGGCAAAGGCAAAGTACCAACCAGAACACAAAGGTAAGATCGTTTTCGATGGTATGCTATTCATCAGAACCTTTGGAGGAATCCGATATCATCCTTTGTATCATTTGACTTGTCTCTTCCTCTGACATGCGATCTCCTTTGCTTTGAGATTGAGCATAGGCCTCAAAGAATTCCTTGTTTTCTTTCTCTAATTCATTCCACACTGAACATACATATGAGATACAAGTACATAATTTGGTCATTTTGTTTGGTAACTTTTTTGGCTTCAAATTTAAGTTAACAAAGAGCGTTAATTTATTTGTTGTAAATTAAAATATATGCCCTCCAGTTAAGTTTCTATAGTAGGTTCATTCAAATTCTAATTCAGTTAACTCCTCTAACTTGAATTTCTATTAGCTATCATAAATCAAGCTCATTTGAGATCAATCCCAAAAAGTGAATCCTAATATGGAGATTCTTTGTTTTAATTTTCAAAACGAGGCCTAAACATCATATCACTATAATTAGTTCTTTTCAATTGGTTTCCAAGCTAATTTGTGCATATGTGGGCTTGTGCATGTGAGAGTGACAGCTATGTATATACAAAGTAGCAAGATGAAAAGAAACTGACCAGTTGAGGTGATTACAGGTTTAATGTCTGCATGTTTAGAGAGGGCATCCATGCACTCTTCCTTAGTCATGTGAAAGATCAAACACTTCTCTATCAGGTGCTGCACCTATAAAAGTCATAATTTATACATCATCAAAGAAAATAGTAACTACCCATGACATAAAAGAAACAACCGAAATGGTTACAAAATTAAAAGATTGATTCATCAAGAAAACTTGGAGATCAACCATATCATTTACCATGTGTATGTAAGAAGCAGAGGAGTCACCCATGATCTTACAATCTTTGATCTTGAGCAAAACACTACTATATATGAAACTAAACAATCAACAAAGGAAAGTAAAGACTAGTATGTGATTAGGGAGTAACAGAATGAATAGTTGCAATATGATGCAGGTCCAGCATACCATTGTGGGGTGCACAAGAATATACAATATATAGAGTAGTGAAAAGGGGGTGGGACCAGAAGTCCCACGTGAGAGATAAATGATAATTGGTTGAGAAGGGATTAGAGGAGATTTGTAAATGACTATTCCGTTGTCTTGTAGGATTGCCATTAGGCAACTCTCTCCCACGTGATGAGTGGGGCATCCCCCAATCAGAATTCCTCCAAATAACAAACCTACAAAACCCATATGCCATCACTCCTTTTATAGTTCCCCATATGATCCTTCTTTTGTTACTCACAATTCAAAGAGCAAGAAAAAAAAGTATCTGAGAGTACCAGGACAAGTATCAAAAGAACTGCCTCTAATCCTTTCAGTGAATAAGGTAACCATTATAATTCAAATTTCAGAACTAGTGGTTTTTGTGTTGAAAGAGCATACATACAAAAAATGGCCATGCTGCAACGTGGAATTCAGTGATTGTTGAGAGAAATACCATTGTGCCATCCTCTAACCCAGCTACACCTGGTTGCTTAGAGACAATGGTTACTGTTTGTTTTCATGCTTTGTGAAGAGCACCAGACCTTTTGTGAGGAAACCTGAATGTTCTTACTGGTGACTTCACATTGCTTTGTACCTCCCCTTCCCTGTGCTGCGGATGATCGTGTTTGCCAGCTAAGAGTTCCTCTGCAAGTTAGTTTTTAGCTTTTTTTTTCTTACTCATTCCACAGCACGAGCAAATAAATTACCACACCCAGGACTATCATTTAACCAGTTAACCTGATTCTTGCTAATCCCTAGCTAATTTCACACTCTGTGAAAAGACACAGTCAAAACTGAGTTCACAAGAATCTTTATATATAATAGAAAACCAGCCCCTAACAATAAGCCCAGTAGCTCACAAATAACTTAAACAAAACTGTCATTGTGTTTCATCAAATGCATATGAACCTATATTATATTCTAGAACTCACGTCAGCTTTGTCTTTTTCGTAATGTTTCATTACCATCCACCGCCATTAACATATACACTGTCAGATCAAACAAAAAAGGCATTGCAGTTTCTTTGATGCCATGAACCAACAGTAGCAACTAGCAACTATGCATATCCAAAGCAAATGGGATTCACCACTTGCCTAGCTAGTTGCCTTAGATATTTCTTCCAAATACATAGTTGAGAGTCTCGACAGTCGACAATCTATATAAAATCATTAAGCTGAGCATAAACCTGATATACAGTATCATGCTTATCCTTGATAATGTGGCAATAATTACTAAAACCCAATAAACATGCTTAAATTCTTACTCGTTCATTAATCATCACTATCATAACAGTGACATTGCGTCTAATCAAGTTATAAGTAACAATATTAATGCAAATAAACTAATATAGAGTCTAATGAAATGCAACTTTCATCTGTGGTCACTGGTCAGGCAAGGAAATTCAGTAATAGTTACAAAAATGTGGATTGACAGCATGTGCACCTCAAGGTGAGTTAGAGGTGTACACGAAACCAATGATGCTGCTATCTCAGCCTGATTTGCCATGTCAGCACATACCAATACCCATCATTAGATATCATTATAGATTGAGCCTGGTGATGTGTCAGGTGGATTGGTTTAGAATCACGAAGACAGTAAAATTTTCATACCAAATTTGAGCTCGAACACATAGCAAAAGAGCTCTATCCTCAAACTCACCAAACTTTGTTTACAGCATTATACAAGACAAACTACTACATGATGTTAGATCCAAATTAGGATGGTTAAAGCAAGCACGATAAGCATTATCGCCGCATCCACAAAATGCTTTCTGGGGTATGAACACATCCCCCAACAACTGTATGATTCCCTGATGAATCAACAACAAACACACACAACATCAAATGGATTAGATAGAAAAACAGGTAAAAAACCACAAACATCACGGGAAAAATACTGTGGATGCATTGTACATAAATGGAGAGAGTGTGCTAAGAACGATTTGCAACATCACCTTAATCATCAAAAACAGCCATAACTTTGCTTTCAGCTTCATTAAAAAATCGGATCCACCATTACTGATTAGTCTCTGTCCTGAATTGACCACTGCATTTTAGCATAAGTAACTTAAGTATCACAGAAACAGTGGAACGTACAGAAGCACAGCATTTCGGATCATGCATATGTGAATACAGAGAGAAATCGATCTGATTCCTTTTCTAGGTCAATCAAAAATTGAAGAAAAGAGATGACAAGACTCGACTTCGCTGAGGCAAATTATCGATCACATACGAAGCATACCGAACACACAAGCATGTGAGTGCTTCAAATCAATGGAGCCAAATGAGATGATCTGGTTCTCCGAAAGATCCGCTGAAGAAGACGAAAGAAGTGCTGAAAATCGGCAGGAGCACAAAAACCACAGAAACCTGATCAAGAAAATGAATCAAACCGACAGTCCAAAATTTGGTTTCCATTTCTCTTCCAATGGATTCGTGGGAGCAAACGCTAATGTGCATGTTAAATTGGAGCGATTCACTCATATGTCAAATTGCTCACTGTCAGTATCTCAATCTGTACAAAGAAATAACAACATCAAGAATATTTAGATTTTTTTTTATTAAGTTGGAAATCAGTACGGCAAGGAAATCGAAAATATAACTAACAAATTGAGTTATAATTATTAAAACATTACGAAGTTTTACCATCAGTCTAAATAATTAAGTTGAAGACATTAAAAATTCTCTTCTAGTCTGAAGAGCACGAACAATTGACAACAACTGCACTTGAAATATAATGTGACTACATGAATGTAGGGCTCTGTCAACCGCCCCTCGCCACCATTGGATCTGTCATGTGATTCGACATCAATCTCGAAGGTTGATCTGATGACTCTGATCTTCTTTGCAATCGCCTCTTGCTGCTCTACTCACACACCAATAAAAAATCTATTGTGAATCTACGTTGCCGCTCTACAAACCTTAACAACACTTTAAGTTGTTATCAAAGCAAGAGCTCGATATCTTAACGAGTAATATCATAATTTGTTGTGTACAAACTCAAAAGATTGTGGTCGCTCTGAAAATCAAAAGCAATCATAGCCAAACAAAAACACTAGACGAGAGACGTCTCTCAAAATGAAAGCAATATATATATATAGTAATTCTAAATCATGTATAATTGCATAAAAACACACTAATTTTAAAATGAATGGATATTTATTTATCGTAGAAGCGAGTGAAATGATCAACAGAAGAAAATTGGTTTAACTAATCTATACGTGTTCACTTCATTAGTTTATTTGAACTTCAAGATAATGTAATTAGTTTTTCTCGATAATTTGAGGTGTGTGAAGTGTTGGTTACCTCAAAAAGATTAATAGAACCAACACCATATGGGCCAAGTGGTAAAACTTACCACTTAGGTTCCCGTAGATCTCGAGTTTGAGTCACCATGAGGACACTGTTGGTATTTATATTTGCAATGGATATGGGTGGGGTATGGACTTATCTTTGCTTGTAATCTTGTAACACTTAATTGGACTTTCTAGCCCAAATTTAAAAAAAAAAAAAAAAGATTAATAGACAATAAAATGGATGATCCTCTACTTATGGTCATTTCTTTGAAAATGATGCATCATTGTATTTCCTCTTACCCAAGTCATGAAGATCTTAGGAGGATTAGATTGGCAAGGCCATGCACCCAAAACTTTACCTAAGAGACTGTGACAATAAGTACTAGGGTTAGACTTAGTAGTGTGAGTGTGTGACCTTTAGAAGCAAACCTTAAAATTGAGATTAACTTTTGATATACTTAGGGGACACCCTGAATATTAAGATTGGTATTTGATTGGTGGAAAGCATCCCCTCATTTCAAATATTACAAATACAAACCTCATAAGATAAGATTGGACTACTCTATATGATAGGTGACCTTGCTTTGCTTGTACCCTCTATGGCTCTATGATTGCTAGTTTACTATACATGGATCAAAATATTATCAATCACTTTCTCATTTCAAGTGACAGCATATATTATGACTGATTTGGTATCAGTAAAGTTATTAACCTGTTGAAAAACTAAAATTATTTATAAATAATAAAAATTTAACGTAAATGACCAACTCATTTGCTAGTTGATACATGTGTGATGCATGTGTTGTTTAGGATAATCTGAATTGTTCAATTGAAGTGAGATTTTAATATGGAATGAGAACATATATGACCCGATATTTGGTCAGTATAGCTAAAAACTATGGCTAGTTACTATTTCATAGTCAATACCTATTGACATGACCCATACAATTAGCTGGATCCTACTATTGTCATTTCTATCAGCTGGTTTCCATCTTCACATGGGTCACCCTTAAACAAATACTCCATTCGTCTTAAAATGAGTGTCTTGTTTTCATTTTTTGTAAAAATTAAAAATTACAAGATAATTTAGTGTGTTTTCAATATTACCTCCACTTTCTCAC
>JAYMTA010000502.1:0-27706 GCA_036897625.1 Pelargonium cotyledonis
GGAAACAAAAACATCTAAATAATGGGCTGGCAAAGGATAAGGACAGACAAGAAGAGTTGCATGGATTTTGAAACGTGGAAAGTAAATATGCTCTCCGTCTCAAAACGAAGGTTCTCTCTTTTTTTTTTTTTTTTTAAGTGACTTATACATTATTCACAGTTTCACACTATTTTTATAATAAATTTATTAAACATATTTACAAGTATATAAGAGTAATATATAATATTAATTAAATATAATAATACTTATTTTGAAACGGAATATGAATATTGGTTTATGAATGACAACCCATATTTGTCTGTCTGTCCCTATCATGTTTAATTATTTATAGTCATTTGACAGTTTTGCCGTTTTCTTTGTTGGCACAATTACCTATCTCATCCACCATATATGTCCATACTGATTGAAACTGTACGAGACAGTGTAGTGGACTTTCTGGTTTCTGGGTCACTAGATTTGTGTCATTTCGTTGAGGGGCTTAATTATGATAAGACTTGATATCGAATAAAAAATCGATAAGTTAGAGCCTTCGATGGTTTATTCTAAATTGTCAGTCAATTTTAACCCGCACAGGCACCTGCACACCCTTCTTATCCAATCATACATATGAAATTTTGAATGTATCTTCATTTTCTTGCTTTAAGCCATTGCCATTCTTGTGCCCAATTTCTTTCCATGACGATGGTACTCGAGCAAGAAACATCTATAGAAAGACCCAGTTCATCGAATTAAATCATTTATATCTAAAATGCATCAATGTCCCAATATATTATCAGTTGAATCGACAAACATCACAGCATTTGCTACTTAGTACATAAATAGTTAGATTCTGAATGAGAGAGACTACCTCAACTAGTTTGTTTCTCGCCAATATGGTATCCTTCGCGTCCAGTTGGGCTATGTTTCTTGCTGCCGCGAACTATCCATTGGCTGCGTGTTGGGATTGGGATCTTGAACTATTTGCTGTTGTTGCTGCTGCAGTTGCTGCTCGCGCTCGTCCCGAGTTGGCTGCTCGGATCGTAGTTCCACTTGCCGAAGCTGTGCAGCTCTTCTAGTATGCTGTTCGTGAGACTGCAGTTGCCTACTTGCTCTCCATCTAAGATACTCCACAAGAAGGGAATTTGTGCTGATTGCAATCCCAAACCCAGTAAATGAAGAGAGGAGGACTGAGAGAAGCGCGTTCACATTTAGCTGCATGTTTCGAAAACAATATGAGATCGTGATTCATGAACCCTCCCCATTTTATGTAATTGATGAGCAGAACTAGAATGATCATGTGGCACGTGTGCATAGAAAGAATATGGTCACACTTACTACAGTATAAAAGATGTGAGCAAACAGGATGACGATTGCAAACTGGAAGGAAGCATAAGCCCATATGTAGTTCCGGCTCACTGCCACGATGACACATCATTAGGTCTTTGTGTCACGATAATTCATGATATATTATAATGCTTTACGAAACTGCAAGAAAAAATGGGAAATGAAGATCAAGATTGACATTAGGTGGTAGTGTGCAACGGAGCACAAGGGTATTGCGGTCTTTTCATTGGAATCTCGTTATTGTTATCTCTATATTCACAATTTCATCTTTACCTTCGAACCTTATGTTCTCCGCATCTTACAATAATGAAGACTTTTAGGTGCATTAAAATACTATACATTTGCAGGATATTTCTCTATTAATATTTTTTTTTAAAGAATAACAATATTGTTGTTTTGCCCTGCAGCTGGAAAGCAATACTAGGACTTCTATCTAGTGACTTAAGTGCAAGTCTAATTTAATGTTACTGGTGCGAGTGTTTTTGGGCTGAGTCTTTGATATGGAGTGGTGAACAACCTAGCTAAGTCTTGAAGATTGGCAACTTGTTAGACCTATTTGTGCTTTACATTCACTAAATTTAGGAGGAAGTACAGAAATGTTCGTTACTAATACATTTGAAGTATTTATAAGTTAAGATCTTAGGTAAGTTGGTATCCCTAAAATGATTTACATTTTCTCAGAAAGTATCTTTTACAATGATATTACCTTCTTCAGTTTGATCTCATCTCCACGCACCATTTCAGTTCCCAAATGCAACCGAAACTTCTCACTGTTGCATATCAACCCAGCCCACCATTTATACAGTAAACTAGTTCAAGACACCAATAATCAGATCTGTTCTATGATACACAACTTAATTTCAGAGTTTACAAACCATTATCACATTTTTCTTGACAAAGGGCCCTTTCATAAACAATTCATGAAATACATAATGGCAATTTTTTTATAATAGCAATCATACTCCCAACTTTAATTGACGCAGCAAAGAAACAACTTGATGTGCACTAGACGAAAGAACATTACTCCCTCCATCCAACACTAACTTTCCCATTTAATTTAACTTAGGCAAATATTAAGAATTTATTAGTGTTGAACTTTACCCATGTGCCCTAGTTGTTACTCACTCAAAATGGTTAAAACTAGCTAAATTAAAGGGCACTATTGGGAAGCATAATTAGATTGTCAAAAGCTAAAGTGGACAGTTAAAATGAAACATTCAGTTTTAGTATAGAGGACAATTAAAGTGGGGCAGGGGGAGTATGAAACTAACCCATGGTGGAAGCAATCATTGACGAGAGGAGTCCTAAAATACAAGAGAAAGGTAATGAAACAGCAAGAGCACGAGGACCCAAATCCATTACCTGCTCATGGAAATAAACAATCCCAGTCACTAACCCAGGTGGGAAACGTATTATAAAATAAAACATGGAAATAATTTACTCTGAAGATCACAGCAATTACTCATACACAAAATCATAGCATGCGACTAAAGATATATATCATGTGATGAATCCTCAATTATATGTTGCATTTTTTTCTTCTCAAAGCACTCATTGTTAAGCTTAAAGATAAATTGACAATTGGTACAGTAATAATACAGTCAAGTACAGGGCTCTTGAATCTTGACTACTAGTGCCAAATTCATCGAAGTATGGTACCAAAGGCTTGTGAAGAAGACGGGGAGCAGTCAAGCCTAGAACACATTTCTTACTCTTATGATATTGTCAGACCCTAAATCCCTTTTACATGTGATCTAGGTAATACTTCAAGCAATCTACATCACCTTTACCACTAGCCATATTGCCTTAGATATTAATTTCAAAGGTAAAACAATTTAGTCACAAACTAACGTGATGATATATTAGTATTAATCTCAAATAGACTATCAATCTGATAGAATTCAAATGATGTGAAAAACCTGTTCATTAATTATATCCTAATGAATGTGCAGTGTAAAAAACACATGGATGGCCATTACACATACTGCGGTATGATTTCATATTTTCATAGTGACAAGAAATGATATCTTAAAGTACGGGAAAGAAAGCAAAATTCTTCATACCAGAAGTTGCTCCAAAAAGCAAAAATAAGCAAGCATGCTGACCATGACTAGAACTGGTACATCCTGCCAGACCCTGTCCATGAACATGTAGAGACCAATAAGGCAATGTGAACAGATAAAAAACCATTTAGTAGATATAGGCAAGTAGGCAACTGACAACACTTTAAAATGAATAAAATAAAAATGTATCTGAGAAGTGAGCTGTCAATGCATCAACTAACTTTTTCGTAAATGCAAGACTGAAGAATTAACATGTCAACGCATTAGCTAAAAATAATTAAACGATCAATCATTTAAAGCTAACAATTAAGCTTACCTGTAACCAATATACTCCCTTTGCTGTGGTACAGTTCGGCGACGTCTAATTACAGTCTCAGGATTATTTATTTTCAATAATGTTACAGGAAGGTTTCGTACATCCTGCTTACAGACATCACATGTCCTATTTCCTTTTATGCTAAACCACTTCACAGCACACTCTTGGTGAGCAAGTGCAAGCTCTCCTTTGCAGCTACACTCCATCTTGAGAGTTTCGCCTCCTTCCGTAAGCGCAACCAAACAAATCCTGCACACTGCTTCTTCTTCAGGTATATCTTCAGCAGGATCTTCAGTAACTGAAACAAAATGTTACAAGAAAATGAGTTAAGAAGATAATCTAATCTAATAAAAAAAAAAACTCAACAAATAGCACGAGAGCAAAAGAAATAATGAAAAAGAGCAACAAATTCAGGCTACCACAACAGCTACATTCCATTCAGGAATTCTTCTTTCTTACAAACAACAGGATTTAAGTCCACTTCACATTCTATACGATGGATTTAGGACGGAGATACCTGAGGTCACTTCATAACATGCACAGGAAGATAACTAAGGTGAATAAAGTACAAAAGAAGCATCTGTTTTTCCTCCCTGTCTATTTCAAGCATTATCTACTCCCTACAACTTTGCTGATTACAGAAGGATTTTATGTGACCATTCAGAAACAGTTGACATGACTAGAAATAAGGATAAAAGATTGAACAGTATGGACTGCTACTGACTCTTGAAGGGTTCAAGAACTGATGGAAAGAGAAATAATACTGCAGTTGATATTTTCAGCAGAAACTGTTATGTAGCATGCAAAACAGAGATTATTTGTCACATGAGTTGCCATGGTAAGTTGAATATAATAACTTGTAATCTATATGCCAACCCAAAAGCTTAACCTATTATGTATAGGTTCCAACCAGTATATAAATTGGTTTCAAACCCCACAGTCCACACACTTTTAATAAAGGGGTACTTAAATAGTCCCCTCACGTACAGGCTAGTTCTACACGTGGACAAAGAACTACACAGGAAGGCAGTAAAAATGGATTACCGGCCAAGACCATATCAACTATGTTACTATGTTAAACTTTACTGCAACCTAAAAGTCCAAACTATTAAGTGGAGGACCGAATTAGTATATCAAGTGGTATCATGTTCCACACACTTTCAAAATTGGGATCCTTCAATAGTGACTGTCAAGCATACATATTTTAAATATTTATTCAGCAAGCCTTGTTCATTGACATAAAAGAACTGTAACTATCCAAAACTATGCTATTGAATCATTATAACACTAACATACACTTTATACATGGAGTTTGAAGTTCAATAAGTAAAAAATTAGCATCTACCAATATCTCCTGTTGGAGCATCATTTGTTGAGGCGCCATTAACAGATGCAGGGCGAGGGGTTGCTGAAATAACACGTATCACACCTCCACTTGAATCCGTCCGCCTCAAACTTCTGGTTTTAACATTTACTGGAACCGATAATGAACGTGTCATAAGGTGCTGAGCTCTTAATTTCTGTTAGAAAACAAGACATACTTTGAAGAGTGCAAACAAATATGACAGAGCATTTGTTACCATACTATACAATAATTTAGGAATAAAATTCTTACAACTGTGTTATACAATGCAGGTACACAAGGTCTGCTAAGAGATAGAATAAGCAAAATGTACTTACAGAAAAATCAGAATGAGAATCCAGATGTCTATCATGGGCAGACTCAGTAGTTGAAACCGCAGTAGGTGTAACTGGTAAAGAATTTGTCATTTTTGATGATGATGAGAAAAAGACCTTATTGAGAGAGAATGACCTCGAGGTGGAAGGCTTATCCAGAGAAGCATCTGATGTTGGAGTATCTGGTATGATAAGAACGGTCTTCTCTGCATCTTGAGACAAATTTTTTACTCTAAAGCTCCTCTGAGGAATCAGATTTCTCACCGACGACTTGAACTTGGCTGAATTTGGTCTAGGGGGCAGCCCTGCTTTAGTAGAACTAGGACTTGGTGCAGAAGGAATATCTATCCCAGTGAAAACATCACTTCCCAGAGACCTTTCAGGTATATGCAAAGAGGAGAGGTTAGGTCGCCTGGACTGCTGTACCAAGGATATCTCTTCACTTATGTCCTGATTACTTGTCTACAAAGCAATAAAACCCATTTACAAAACAGTCCAATTATAAGATTCTAGTATGCATAAAGAGTAAAACTAAAAAGGCATGAACAAGCAGATTGGGTAATCAAGGGTATCAATTTTATATACAAAACTAAACTCGAAAAGGAACGTAATTTGTAACACATTTTTCTACTCAACTAGTTTAGAATACTGAAACTATAGATTCATAGCACAAAGGAAGAATAATAAATAAATAAAACATGAGCTTATGAGGTAATATATAGGGCTGTTTGTTCTGAAAGAAAACCCCTGACTATGCTATATTAAATATCTTATTCTAAATTCAGATGTATATGTATAAGCAAATTGCCAGTCATACAATTAACTCTACATACAGTCAAACTCTCACATCCACTTTCCTCCTAGAAAGTTGAACCTCAGTAGTCCTCTGTTTTAAAAACCTTGGCCATACAAAGTGAGGCAGGTTCCATAAATATGTACCAGAGCTACAAAAAAAACACCATGAACAAAAAAAGAAATTATCTTTATCTTCAGCCGCGTCAACCATCTGCCAAATACTTGCCCAGTGAACCATAAGCTATCCTCAAATATTCAGACTATGCAGGGTTAGCTTAGTTTAGCTACTATAGCATAAAATGATGCTGCTTTGAGAGCAAAGTTTCCCACAACAAACAGGCCAGCATAAATCAACAGTTTCCACCCCCAAAATTCAAAATTGGTGAGTAAAAAATATAAATCCTTCGCATATAATGCTACTCCATATCTAGCCGAACAGTTCCACCGCACAGCACAATAATTCAAACTACTCTCGAGCTTATCCGTGTGCTAAGAGATGCGAGAAACTCAGAAGCTGTGAAACAAATAAACAAATCGAGATTGAGGAGAAAATGAGAGAGCAATACACACCTGGGGCTGGGGGCGATCGGTAGAAGAAGAAGCTGAGGTGGATTCTTCACTGCGTTGAGCTTCAACGTCCAATTTCATGGGTGCTTGGTTGGAGGGAAAATGTATGTGAAAAAATAACAGAAAATCCCTAAATTTGGAGACCAATGTGTGTATTTTAGAGAAATGAAAATATTTGTTCGGATCTCAATGAACAATTAAATCGAGTTTGCTTTTTCTACTTTTGTTCGAGTACTGTTTTTTTTATCTTCGAGTGTATACTGTGTACGGAGTATTTCATTTTTAATATAATTACCCGCCAACTTGTTTTCCGTGCTTTGTTGACTAATCTCATCTTTTACTCCTATCATATTTCAATAAAGTACGGAAATAATTACAATTTAACTACCACCAAGCATGTGACTCAACTAGTAAGGAGTTGTTCAAATTTAACTTGAAATTTCAAGTTTGACTCTTATAGAATGCAGTTGTGTTAAAATTTGGTAGAAAGAGTTTTGCTGTCCTTGTAATCCTATCCGGCTTGAAGTAAAAAGTTCTTCCCCCCCATCTAATGATGATGTGTCCGCAAGTTCAACCTCAACCCATGATTCGGCAATGATGCATGGCACGACGGACGATGACCTAGAGCAAATGAAGATGGCTGGACTTGAGGTCAAAAGAGGTTTCGCTGACCTTCTTGTAGGTGAAGGAGAGGATGGGACGTTGGTGCTCCAACAACGGCAACCCCTAATTTTTAGATCTTAATGTTTATTGTTGTCACAAATCTAAATAGATTTTAGTTAATTTGTTTCATTTATGTCGTATGAGTTAATTTTGTTGTTATTCATTATCAATTCAATATGAAAATTACCATAAAGAGTGAAACTATAATTAATTTTAAAATACATTTAATTTTTAAGTGTCGTGTTAAAAAATGAGAGTTTTGCACACGACATCTAGTAAATAATTGAGTCTTAACTATTATCGATTTAAATAAAACATTTTACTAAAATTAAAAGTATAAAAAAAATATGCATTTTTTTACACTTGCATTTAAATTTACACTTTAAAAGCTATATAATAGAGTCTTTTTGTTAATTATATTATCCCTTACATATAAGTAAACACTATAATGCAGTGTATACATACATTGTTTCCTACAAATCAAATGCTTTGGCCATAGAATATAAATACTTTTGTTATTGTGCTAACCAGTTGTTGATGTTGCAACTTGCAAGTGGAAGAGTGACTTACAATTTAATAATTGACTTGTGATGTAATAGTCCAACAAAATGACTCTCAACTCTTCTTGTCCTTATCAATGTTTCGTGTGGCACTACAAGTTGCAAACTATTATATTGCACAATTGCTTGTCATTGTCCATGTAAGATTGTTCCATTAATAATTATTTTAAAATCACTTAAGTGGCGCAATTAGTAACACATGATGCGTAAGTGGAAAGAGCGTTTGCTTTCGATCTCTACTCAACATATTCTTAGAAAGAGGCTTAAACTTTAACATGTGCCCTCGTAACACGTGCTCTCGCATCGAATGAAGATTAGTTTGTGTATGGTCAAAAGCTTTAAATGTGTATATCTATAATGGAGATTAGTTTGTGTATGGTCAAAAGCCTTAAAGGTGTTTACCTCCGAATGGAGATTAGTATGTGTATATATGGTCAAAAGCCTTAAAGGTGTTTACCTCCGAATGGAGATTAGTATGCGTATATATGGTCAAAAGGCTCAAACGTATATACCTCGAATGAAGATTAGTTTGTGTATGGTCAAAAGCCTTAAATGTGTGATCAAAAGGCTCAAAGGTGTTTATCTCCGAGTAGAGATTAGCACGTCAAAAGGCTCAAATATTTCTATTGCGAAAATACGAGTCTGTTCAAAAACTCCATGGTTTAACAGAAAAATTTATTTTAAAATCCATAGATTGTTTGAAAAAAATCCAAAGAAGTTATATTGTTGAGTATAACTATAATACATAATTAGCAGTAACAATCAGATTCAACCATTCATTCAATTGAACCAATTGGCTTTTAGTAAATAAATTGATTTAATTTTTGAATAACTTGACAAATCGTACCTAATAACATGATATATTAGTACAATCGAGTCTTAGTCATTACTTCATTGATTGTCTTTTTTTCTCTAAAATTTTCATGTGTGTTCATAAAATTATGGGCATCACATATTCACATTGCTGACTTGTGAGTTGTGACTACTCAACTGGTTAGACCAAAGTTTCAGGTCAATTTTAAATAATTAATTAATTGTGGGGTGGAATTGAAATTGAGTAGTAGTTTGGGGGGTCTCATTGCAATTAGCTCTTTGTAATTTATGGGCCAAAATGAGTCATCAGTCAAGATCTAAAAAAGTCCATTGTAAGGATTGTGGGCTGTTATCTTCCAAGGCCCATAATATCAATGACGTCATCAATATCTAACGCGGGACTCAACTCGGACGAGTCTGTCGCCATTAACGATTTCCTTTCCTTAGTCCCAGAGGTTGGGATCGAATCAAGCAGAACACCAACAGTCATGAGATACCTCAGAGCTGAAGTAGAGTTTCAGCAATGGCAACGAGTTGCTGAAAGTTCTTACTCGGTCTAGGGATCGGGTCTCCTGACAGGTTCGGATCTGATACCTCAATACGTCAACACTTGCACGCACAGGTTTTCATATGTTACCGAGTTTTGGCTCAATTACTGTTTGGCTGCCGAGAAATCGTCTGGAAAATCAAACCCGTATTTTCTATATTTTTCGCTGTTATAGGGTTTTAGCATTGCGCGTGGTGAAGCTTACACCACCAATTTTGTGTCATTTGATTTGTTTCAGTCTAATTGGAGACGAGCAATTGTGATTTCGTGATTTGAGGAGCCATGGACAAGTCCAGCACTCTGGAGTACATCAACCAGATGTTCCCTACAGGTTAATTTCTCTCTCTCGTTCTGGTTATGGCTGTGACATACATTTATTCACGGAAAATTGTGTGTATTTTGTATTTTTATAGTGAAACTTCATCTGCTTATGTTTTTTTCCTTCTTTTTTCTATTTTGTAATTGAACATCCAAAATACCTTGAGAATTAAGTTGCCTATTATGGAGGTTTTACATTAATCTGGATCAACGTGGATAACTGGAGCTAGTATTTGGGATGGTTAGATTTATTGTAATTTGGATAGATGGCCTGTTGAATGTGTTAGTATACAGTTGATGTTCAGTATACAGTTGATGTTCACTGTGCCTGTGGCTTAGATATTGGATTCATGTTGGTTTTGTTCTTAATTTATGATCCAAGGATTAATATATTTGAAATCTTAGATGAGTCTCTTAGCTCAATTCTTGTTTCCCTAACTTTAATTATGCTAAGAAGTAAGAAGTCAGTTATAAACTTTTTTAGTTGATAATAATATACCCTCCTCGGCCGTCATCAATAGCTTAAATTGATGCTATTCATTCTTATGAAACACTCTTAATTTTGATTAAAATAAAATGCTGTAGCATAACAGAAAGTACTACCATAAGTAGCTGGGGTCCTGGGGATACTTTTGTGAATAAATAATGAAAGGGAGATGAAATGGAGTGGGGAAACCAATAAATACCCTATAAGAAGCTGTAATGCAGAGTTGACTGGAAAAACTACCATGATGAACAGAACATTCCCTATAATTTTTGGTATTCGACTTATTTTTTCTCAAATGAGGCAGTCACTTCAAAGTAGGAAATGTTTTCTGGTGCCAACCAAACCTTAGAAAACAGGCTATGCATAAAAAATGCTTCTCAATTCAAAGCATTTTTATGTGGAACAAACATAAAAATGTCATGTAGTAGGCCATATATTGGCTATGTGGCGTTTAGGGAACTCTCTGATTTTTTATTCCAACCACTGTAAAATTCTTGGTCAGCAAGGAGTTCATCATGTTATTATTCGGATTTGTAAATTGAAATGTGTTTTTTTCCCTAGATGATCTTATTCTTGTTATTGCTAACATCCAGAGGCATCTTTATCTGGTGTCGAGCCACTTATGCAAAAGATACAGAGTGAGATACGCCGTGTAGATGCTGGAATATTGGCAGCAGTTCGTCAACAGGTGATTAGCTTTTCTGACTGATTTTGTATGACAAAGTGTTAAAATTTTAAAGCACTGTGACTGTTGGGCTTTGTTTCACCTAGCAACTCTGTACAGCCTTATATCTAACTCATTAATGCATAAGATCGAGTCATAATATTTTGTATTCTGATGGTAAGATGAGTATGTAACGTAGTAATGATCATTATGTGGTCGTCTTCCTGAGGAGTTTAAGAGAGATCACTAGGAAACTATGGTTAGCATGTAGCATGATTTAATGTTATATGCCCTAAGACTGTGTAATGCAATGTAGAGTAGCCATCCAGCTTTCTCTATCTCCTTTATCCACATGATTAAGCTGCTTACATTATATTCAAGGTGTTGTAGAGTTAGGAAAAACAAGTCATTTTTATTGTATTCATACTCATTGAGGCACTTCATAGAACTCATTACACTGCTATCATTTTTTTATAACTTCAGAGTAACTCAGGAACCAAAGCAAAAGAGGATCTCGCTGCTGCTACGGGTGCTGTGAAGGTCCGTTCATTAAATATATTATTTTGAAAGTTTGCCTCATTTTAAGAGTTGTGCTTTACTTGTATGACTATTAGTTTTGTAATTTTGTTTGTTAATATGAAGCTGCATATGTCAACTTCTTATTTTATTTTATTTTTTATTTATTCATTTAGCTTTCTTTTAAAAACAGGAACTCATGTATAAGATCCTAGAAATTAAGACCAAGGCTGAGCAAAGTGAAACGATGGTCCAAGAAATATGCCGTGACATTAAGAAGTTGGACTTTGCAAAAAAGCATATAACAACTACAATTACTGCTCTCCATCGTCTTACTATGTTTGGTTTGTCTCTCCTCTCTCTCTCTCTCTCTCTCTCTCTCATTTTTATGTATAATTATGATGGGCTTTTATCTGGTTTCTTATGCCTATTATGATTTAGATTGTAGGGTTCAGTGGAGGCATTTAACTTTTATTGATGAATTGAAGGAAGAACTTTTATATTCTAATTTTGTATGAAATAGGATAAGATAAACATATAATACCCTATTTTAAAAGATTCAAGAGGACGAAGTACTGTTCAAAGCACATGCTTACATTTTGTATGCAAATTAATTTTCTTAAGAGAAAGGGCAAAACATATAAATTTTAAATGGGGTAGTGTGTGGGTGCCACAAGGGAACCATTTTGAACCCTAGGTGATGCCAGGCTGAAGTTTCCATTGCAGCCTCACTTTCTTGAGAACTTGAATCATGTCATAATAAGGGAGGGGGCGCGGTAGTGTGTGTGTGTGTGTGTGTCACAAGGGAACCATTTGAGCCTTAGGTGACACCAGGCTGGAGTTCCCATTGCAGCCTCACTATGCTCCCGATATATTGAATCACATCATGACAAGGGAGGAGGTTCTTTAATGTAGTGAAGGTGCTTTTCTTTGTACCCAAGTTTTCACTGCAACACTTATTCATTTTATGGCAGTCTCTGCTGTTGAGCAACTTCAAATGATGGCATCAAAACGACAATATAAGGAGGCAGCTGCACAGCTGGAGGTAGTTTCTATGAAAGTTATATGTAGTTTATAATTATTGGCTTAACTTGTACAAATTGGCATATAAAAGCTGCTTTGTTTATAGTTTATCCTTTTGTTTGCGTGCTGTTATCATTTTTTCGTAATCTTGAATTTCAATAGAATAGTATTGCTTAGTATGGTCTGTCTGTCTTTCAGGCTGTAAACCAGTTATGTAGTCATTTTGAAGCCTACAGGGACATTCCAAAGATCACAGAGCTCAGGGAAAAGTTTAAGAACATCAAACAAATACTGAAGTCACATGTATTCTCTGATTTCTCGAGGTATGTTATATTATATAGTTGCCGAAGTTCTACTTTTGAAGATAGGTAATTCTAACACCAATGGTACTTGTCTTGTCTTTTCTCTTATGACTATATTAATACATACATTGCCACATTCGTTTTCCTATTTTCTTATATATCTGTAGTTTGAAAAATTCTTCCATCAACATATCTGTCAGTTTGCATATTACTTAAGGACTTCAAACTTGAGCAGCCATTGGGCATACTTGAGAATGATTCTTGATGATAGTGGTCAAATTTGAAAAAAAAAAAAAAAAAACTCTATTCAGACAATTGACTGTCGTGAAAATTGTGAGCAAATTAACATTACCTTTTGGGTTTTTTCATTTTAATTCTTAATTTCTGGGATGTCATCTACTTCAAATGTGATCCTAGTAGTCCAAGTTTCTGTTATAGCAGAATTTGTCCATTGGTTGAAAGAGAAGCTGGCAGAAGGATATTATTGGGTTAATAGCGTGCTGTTCAGTTTACAATCTTCAGCAGCTTAATAACTGGCAGAAGGATATTATTTGGGTAGACTACAGTGGGGTTCTTAAACGGTCTGTTTTACTTGTGTTTAAATATAAAGGATGGTGGATTGGGTATGAGGATTTTTGGATCCAGGCAAGCTCTTGGTAAATGGCTTTGAGAGATGATGAGTAAAATATATGAGGTAATTTCTCTGTGTAACTCCTTTAAGGAAAGGACTCTAATGGGGCTTTGTGGAAGAGTGTTTGTTGAGCTAGGTATCAATTTCTTAATAGCATCATATTTAGGATGGTCCTTTTTTTGTTTTTTGGAATAGACATTTGAAACTTTTTAGATTTTACTTGAGTTGAAGGTTAGGTTGATCTGGACGATATAATGTGATAGACTGGTGAACAGTAAAAAGTTTCATTTATCATACAACTGTTTCATGCTGGTGGAAGGTTTTCCTGAAGGAGTTTTGGTGCACGCAAATCTTTTGTTGAAGTATCAATTTAAGCGGACTGCAGGTTATTAAAGATTCCTATAACTTGTGATTTGAGGATCAGTGAGAAAATCTGATAGCATTGATCATACATGCGTAAAAATGGAGAGTCAATAAATATTTCCTGGAGAGAAGAGATATCTGCTATTCTAGATGTGGGCTTCTTGATGTGCATTAGACTATGGCTTGAGAAATTGTGGGTATCCTTGAAACAGCTGAACCTTTGAAGGCCACACTTTCTCTTCCCCTTCCACTCAATTTATGGAAATTACATTTCCTTATTGCTCTTTTTTCACCTTCTAGGAGGTTTTCCTTTGAAAGTGTCTGCATATCAACTGAATGGGTCATCTTCACTTCGTAAAGCTTTTTCTCTGATTTTACCTCAGCTTAGGTACCGGTAAGGAAACAGAGGAATCTAATTTGCTCCAGCAATTATCTGATGCTTGCTTAGTGGTTGATGGTCTGGAGCCATCTGTGAGGGAAGAGCTGGTAAATAATTTTTGCAGTAGGGAGCTTACTTCGTATGAACAGATCTTTGAAGGAGCTGGTAAGTTTAACATCCTCTTCTATACTATATTACTTAATTGTAAACATTTTATTTTTTATTTCCTTATAGTCTTAATGTTTGACATCTTCAGAATTAGCTAAGTTGGATAAGACTGAAAGGAGATATGCATGGATTAAGCGTCGAATCAGAACAAATGAGGAAATCTGGACAATCTTTCCTCTTTCATGGCATGTTCCTTATCGTCTCTGTATCCTGTTCTGTAAGAAGACCAGGTATATTATCTAATTGCATTTATTTCAGAATTTTACTCTTGTAAAGCTATTAAGTTTAAGTACTTTTCAGATGGCTAACATTGTTGGCATTTACTTCAAATGTCATATAAGTCAGACGAACTGATAGCACCACAAATAAGGGTTGCTACCCAAGAAGATGGGAATATGTAGAGAAGCACCAAAGAAAAAAAAAAAACCACTGAATACTATTGCTGTACATCAAAGCATCAATGATATTTAAAAAGAGTACACCATCATGGATGTAGGTGTCAAAAATGTTTTGGTTTTCATATAACCAATTCAAGAAGTCAAACTAATTTTGTTGCTATAAAGCTTATGTTTAAAATAGAAAACCAGAAGCTAAAACTTGAAACAGTGTCTGAAAATGTTATGATCAGGCCGAATTGTTGACCTATGCATGGATCCATTGATGAGGCATTTAGGCTTCTAATTAGGAGCTTTTCAAGAAGATGGAGTTATTCATAAAAAATAAAAATAAAAACAGTTCTAAGCGTGCTTAATGTGATTGTATTTCATGTGTATCCTTATTATTATGTTTCGCCTTTGTTCAGGAAACACCTTGAACAGATCCTGGATAACATGAAAGAAAAGCCAGATGTTGGCACACTGTTGTTGGTGAGTCATGTTTTTTACTTATCTACATCAATGATGGACTCTTATAATTACTGTAATTTCCATTTTATTAATATAGACTTGAAAAGGTGAAAACTTATAATTAAAGCCCATTTTTGCGAAAGCATTATTCTTACCAAATGGATTCTGCTACTTGTATTTTATCACTTGTTTATGTGCAGAAGAAGGTTGAATATGTATAGTAATTGGTATCTCAAGTATCACCATATAACTAGTTTGATGTTGTTTATGGTTATTTCTGCCTCATCATATCTTTGGTGTCTGCCTATTGCTGATAAAAAAAAATATATATATATCTTTGGTGTCTGTATACTTGTTTTACTTATTGTGACATTTTCCTTTCCTATGTTTTGAGATATTTTTGTAGGCGTTGCAAAGAACCCTTGAATTTGAAAATGAATTAGCAGAGAAATTTGGAGGGAGCACTCAAAATAGAGAGACTGCAAATGACATTGAAGATATTGGATCAGGGGAAAATAATGGTAAAAGTGTATCAGATATTAGAAAGAAATATGAAAGAAAGCTTGCTGCACATCAAGGGAATGAAACTGAGGTATGCAATGTACATTGCAGTGTAGCTGAGAAAACTTCAATTAATGAAAAGTTAACTCCTTTGTAGTGAGTCACAATTCCTTGTATTCATTTTTTTTTGCTGGCAGGAAAATGATAAGAACCGAGATTTGTCAGTGCCTGGAGCCGGGGTATATTTTTTTTATACTACTTTTCTAGTTTATTGTTAGCATTAGCAATACTATGTGGTTTGATCTGGTAGTTCAACTTTGCATTTTTGTGCTAACTAGAAATTAGACGTATGAAGAAATTTTTAGTTTAAGATCCAGTCAGGTTTAATATTATTAGCTGCCTTTGTTCCAACTCCATCATTACGTTGGTCTTTTCTACCCACTAATATGGGTAGGTTCACTGGTGCTCAATGTTTTGAGCCTGTAACAAATTTTTATCTCTATTGGTTTTGCACTTTTGAAATCAAATCCTTATAGAAAACATGTCTTATCACTTATGATCGCTTTGTTGGAGAATTCAAGGAAACGTAATCTAGGTTTATTTTTTCTTGACATGCTGACCATTTTGTGCAGCCGTCCCTGTCCTAGGGTATATCTATGTTTGTAGTTTGTGGCAGTCTAAAATAGATTAAGCTTTTCTATTGCTTTGGGCTTTTGGGGTAAAAGATGGCTCATATAGATATATGACTCTCACTTTGTCAGTTCAACTTCCATGGAATTATTTCATCCTGCTTTGAACCTCACTTGCAAGTATATGTTGAACTAGAAGAGAAAACACTAATGGACAATCTGGAGAAGCTTCTTCAGGTAGTTTGGATTGGTTGATATTTATTACAGGCATTCTATATGCTTTTCCTGTTCTTATTTTTCCTTGAATTGTAATTTTTCTTATGATAGGAAGAAACATGGGATATTGAGGATGGGAGTCAGAATAATGTTTTATCCAGTAGCATGCAGGTAACCATTTAAATATTTCTGTATTTCTCTAAGCTATAGCCTATTTGAAGTGTGTTCCAGGAGTTTGTTGAATGCTTAGCACACCATATTTCGACTGGCTGAGGAAGGGCTGTGGAATGTGAGTGCGTGGGTGTCTTATGAGAATTTTGGTTGTTGAATCATGATCCCAGCATTGCATACCACATTTTCTCATAGATTCAACTTCTTCCTGACAGAACTATTGGAGACATGGGTTTTTTGGGGGACATGATATTTTTAGGGAATTCTATGTGAAATGTGTGCATGCTAGAAGAATACCCTCATGTATATTGGACCATTCTAATTTCTAGGTCGGGTAGCTGGTTAGTAGAATTGGAATTTTCACAAGATTGCTACAATAATCAATTATTATCAGTACTTGATGGCTGATACTCCTCAATGGGTTCTGAGGCTCTGGGGTTCACTTAATAATGGGAAATGGCAGGAAATTATAGTGCATGTACTCGAGATAATTTGATATTGAATTGTAAAGAATGTAGCTTCTTCTGTTCTATGCTATCTTTGGTTGAAGACAAAAAATAAAAATGATTACATAGAAAAGGATCTGCTCCAAATAACAAAAAAGATTTCTGCAAAACAAGGTGGGTGCGGGACCTCCACAGTTGAGATGATTGCCAAGGAATTTTGCATTATGTGAACTTGATATTGTGTTGGAAATATGAATATGTCAGAATAGTATTGCATACCCAGGTTGTTAGATAAGGAATTTATATTTTGGATATCTTTCCTTGTAGTTTATATAATATGTTTTGTATCATTTCCCAACATCATTTCATTCTCAATTGTTTTATCAGATCAGTATGGATACATAATCACGGACTAATTTGTACTCCAAATTTTGCACTGTGTATGTATCCTGTTCCAACTTTGATTAATTTCCCTGTGCTGTGTTGTGCCATGCAGTTGTTTCTTATAATTAAGAGAAGTTTGAAGAGATGCATTGCTCTAACAAAGAGTCAAACGTTATTTAATTTATTCAAGGTGTGCTCTTGAATGGATCGATCCTGAGGATAATGGCTTAGTTCTTCCATTGCATGCGCCAACTAATGCTCCTTTCCTTTCTATTATTAGGTATTTCAAAGAATTCTTAAAGCATATGCTACAAGGCTCTTTGCAAGACTACCTAAGGGTGGCACAGGGATTGTTGCTGCAGCCACTGGTATGGATGGACAAATAAAGGTATTCCCATTTCAGTTTTAATGGTTGTTTTGGGAACCTGCTTGTTCCTTATATATTGGATACTGATAGCGAATTTGTTTTCTGTCTCATAATTTGAGCAGACGTCTGACAGGGATGAAAGGGTGATTTGTTATATTGTGAATTCAGCTGAATACTGCCATAAAACAGTGAGTTATTTCTGATCTTGGCTTTGAATTTGACTTTGTTTTTGCAAATGTATACTATTATCTTGGTTTATGTGAGTGCATGTGAATGTGATGCCAATTGATTCCTACAGAAATAAATGAGTCGTATGTAATCCTATTGGACTTTTGCAAAAAATATACTATATAGGGATTAGAGGAAATGATAGTTTCATTGGGAACAACTTAGTTCCTTAAAGTTGATCCTTGCCATCATATCTAATGCTGGAAAATAGATGAATGACTTGATAGTTTTTATTTTCATATTTTATATTTTAATATGTTTCCAATGCTTTATACCCTTAGTAAGATGTAATGAGGCCACTAGCAAATCCAGTAGCCAATCTTTATAATAACTTCCGAAATACCTTATGTACAACACTGCAGTACTGGAGCAATGGTGTGTTCTTGCAAAATGGTGAAATTTGGATACTTTCTTGTTAGCTTTACTCTTTGTTTTGAATATTCATTGTGAAATTTCATGCTTTTTCAAATGTTACTGATATGAATCTATCCTCAATCTGAAAATTGCCCACCATATCAATGTGCAGTACCTGTTTTGTCATTTAATCATCTGTCTGAGCTGATTGGCATGTATGTTAGATACTATTAGGCTATTTATGTAACCTTTTTTGTGAATGTTTGGATTGGATATTGACAGGTTCAGAAGTATATTTAAGTTTCCTATAGGCTTGCATAAACAATCTTGTTTATTATGAAACCCTTTGCAAGGCCAACTAACTCAACTCAATTTTCTTAACAGTCTGGCGAATTGGCTGAAAGTGTATCCAAAATCATTGATTCCCAATTTGGAGATGGGATAGATATGTCAGAAGTGGAGGTACTGACTAGTTTTTTCTTCTTGGATCGCCCAGTACCATTACTTTCTATACATTGTTTCACATGTTATGGAATTGCACAGGATGAATTTTCAGCAGTCATAACAAAAGCATTGGTTACCTTAGTTCATGGCCTGGAAAGCAAATTTGATGCTGAAATGGCTGCAATGTCTCGTGTTCCATGGGGTAACCTTGAAAGTGTTGGTGACCAATCAGAGTAAGATATATTAAGTTAGGGATTGCTCTTTAAGTACTTGGGCCAAAGACAACTCTCCATAACTAACCACATCTACCTTTTTTGCAGGTATGTCAATGGCATAAATAGTATCCTTAGTAGTAGCATTCCTGTCCTTGGACGCCTTCTTTCACCCATTTACTTTCAGTTCTTCTTGGATAAGGTGATTATACAAGAATGATGTCTCTTTTCTGTAATTAATATGTTGCCTGTGTCATTTTGTCAATTTGTATGATTTTGTTAGTTTATTCTAGGAGATAGCTGCTCAGGCTTGCTTTTCCTAATTGTCATGTGTCAAGGTCTACTTATTATGTTTACTTTTAGCTACTAAGTTCTAGATCTTGTTGCTCAGAATCTAGATGATGCGTGCTCTTCTGGAGCATCATTTTTTTTTATGTTACTCAATGTGCCTTGTTCTTATGCTGTGCAGCTTGCATCATCTCTTGGCCCACGCCTCTACCTCAACATATTTAAGTGCAAGCACATATCAGAAACCGGTGCCCAGCAAGTAGTTATCCTTAAACTTGTTTGCTTGTGTTATATAGTAGTTTGAAGCCTGTGGGACAGTATAAACATATAATAACCATAAATTGCATGGCTTATGCCTGGAGTCTGGCATCCTAGTCAATGTTGAAGGATATGCTTCTAGGCTAGTTCTTGAATCTTATATTCTAAGATGTTCCATTCCATGTCTCAAAATTTGATGTATCTCTGATCCTCTGTGGGAAATTTCCTAATTTTAACTTGGATTTCTCTCTTTTATACATTTTGGTCACGGATAAGATAGCAACAATTAGGGTCATATCCCATTAGGCTCAGACTGGATGGGGAACCACCACTTAATTTATTTAGATCATGAATGCCTGTCATGTGATTTTTGCAGATGTTATTGGACACTCAAGCTATAAAGTCTATTCTTTTAGAAGTTCCTTCCCTTGGCCGACAGGTGAGCTTTTATATGGAAACAATACTTCAGTTGCATGCATGATCAAAACTCACAAAGTACAGTTTATAGTTTTCTTCCTGCTTTTTTACTATTAGAAATATTGTTGGCTTATATGATGTATAAATAGCAGAGATAAACATTGCAGTACATTCATTGATTTCATAATTATATGTGAATATATAGGTATATTTATCTCTTGTCCATTATCTAATTTAAGAGTGTGTGTTTTTTTGTGTTGGTATTTCACCGAAACAGACATCTGATGCCGCTAATTATTCAAAATTTGTAAGCCGTGAGATGAGCAAAGCTGAAGCACTTTTGAAGGTTGGTAATCCAATGAACTATAACTTCTGTTCTTTCAATTTTCATAATGCACGTAAATTTCATTATGCAGGTTATACTATCTCCAGTTGATTCTGTTGCAGATACATATCGTGCATTGCTACCAGAAGGGACGCCAATGGAATTTCAGCGTATTCTGGAGCTCAAGGTTATTATCATTATTACCTCCCTTTTTATTTTATATTTACGGTGTCAGATCTGAAATCATCAAACCGCTTCTAAACATCATTATTTGCGGATTGAATCTGTATGTACTGCTCTGTCTAATTCTCTAGTAAGGATCCAATTGCCAAAGAAATTATAAAAAATGGATCAAATATTTGAAACTTGTGCTAATATGTTAGTATGCTGAATAGAATCATCTCCAGAAATGCTGCATCTATTGGACTATATATCTGTTGTTACCTTGCATTCTGAAATCTTATTCTATCTCATTGCTTACTCATCATTAATATGTTTTTCTTATAGTGTTGTGCTGTATTTTCTGCTAGTTGGTTATTCAACTTTAAAGATGACAGTCTCTGCTGTGTTATAAACTAAAACTGGATTGTTTCTTCAAAATGTCAAGATATAGAAATTAATTACCGTAGTTCAATTTGACCTATCATGTGCAGGGCCTTAAAAAAGCTGATCAACAAAGTATATTAGACGACTTCAACAAGCATGGACCAGGGATCACAAAACCTTCTATTGCACCTTCAGCTGCTCAGCCCACCCCAATTGTTCCCTCGGTCCCCGCAGCCCTCCCTGCAATTACCAATCCCTTGTCAGTAGGGCTTATTGCATCCCGAGAGGATGTTCTAACTCGAGCAGCAGCACTTGGACGAGGGGCCGCCACAACAGGCTTCAAGAGATTCCTTGCTCTAACAGAAGCAGCAAAAGACCGGAAAGACGGGCCTTTCAGGAAGCTATTCAATGCCTAAGAATTAATCTTCCCATGATTTCAAGATTATGTATTGGTCGATTCGTTTTTAATTTCGATTTGGTAGATCTATTCCTTATGTATATTACTTTCTCGGCTATATGCATTCAGTCAGCTGGAAACAGATTTTGCGTTGAGAACTGTTTTTTCCTACATCCATAGTGTTTGAATAAGTTGCTCGTTTGTTCTCTGCGCAGAACCGTACGTTTATAGTCTATACATCTCACTTTCAAAATGTTTTGCAGTATGTATTAACTGCACTAACCGGTGTACAATCTCATTTTCAAAAACTAATTTATCTTTAATTTATTTTCTTCAAAAATTAAAATATTATTTATAGCACGGATGATTGTATTCAAATATTTATTTTAAAATTGGTAAAGTAATTGAGCATCGGAGATGCTTAAAACTGAAGAAGAAAATGCCAAATGCTTTCATATAAATTATAATTGAGCAAAAGAAGAGAAGAATTTGGATTTGAATTCTAAATTATTCTTTGACTATAGGCATTGGCACAACAAGGCACAACAGCTCATCTCCTCAAGCTCAACACCTTATCTAAGTTTCACTGTAGAAAGAAACCGATGATGAAGCAAACCATAGTCCTCTATCCCTCTCCAGGAAGAGGCCATCTGCTTTCCATGATCCAATTCGGCCACCACTTGCTCACCCACCATCCCAGTTACTTCTCCGTCACCGTCATCATCTCCGACGCCGCCGCCGTCTCCGCCTCCGTCCCTTCCATCACTTTCCTCCACCTCCCCGACATCACTCACGCCTCTGGCCCGACCTTCGAACTAGTTCGCCTACAAAACCCCAACCTCCGCAACGCCCTCCTCTCCGTTCCCAACGTCAAGGCCTTCGTCGCCGACTTCTTCTGCAGCGCCGCCTCTGAAGTCACCGTCGCCCTCAGCATCCCCACTTACTTCTACTTCACTTCCGGCGCCAACGGACTCGCTCCGTTCCTCTACCTCCCAACCATGAACAAGACCTTTACCAGAAGCTTCATCGAACTTGGTGACCAGATCGTCCATATACCTGGCTTGCAGCCGATCCCGGCGACGGAGATGCCAATGGCACTGAGCGATCGCAGCAGCATATTCTACAAGTTCTTTCTGGAGACCTCGACCAGAATGGCTGCTTCGGCGGGACTCATCGTGAACACCTACCAGTTGTTCGAAGAAATGGCTGTGAGAGCCATTAAAGCCGGCCAGTGCGTGCCGGATGGGCCCACTCCGCCTGTTTACTGTATCGGCCCTCTGGTAGCAACCAGCGGCGACGGCAAATCCGAGAAAAGAGACGAGTCACTGAGCTGGCTCGACTCGCAACCGAGTCGAAGCGTGTTGTTCCTCAGCTTCGGCAGCATGGGAAGGTTCTCGAAGGAACAGCTAGAGGAAATAGCCTTAGCATTGGAGAGCAGCGGCGTGAGGTTCCTGTGGGTAGTGCGCAGTCCACCACCGAACGACCAGACCCAGCGCACGATAGCCTCACCTGCGCTAGACATGGATCTAGATCTGGAGCCGATCCTGCCGAGAGGGTTTGTGGAGAGGACGAGAGAGAAGGGGCTTGTGGTTAAGTCGTGGGCCCCACAGGTGGCGGTACTGAGTCACGAGTCAGTGGGCGGGTTCGTGACTCACTGCGGATGGAATTCGATTCTCGAAGCAGTGTGCGCCGGAGTGCCGATGCTGGCTTGGCCTCTGCAGGCGGAGCAAAAGTTGAACAGGGCGTTTCTGGTGAAGCAAGCTGGGGCAGCTCTGACGGTGGCGCAATCGGAAAGTGGATTCGTGAGCGCAACCGAGTTGAAGAAGCGAGTGACTGAGTTGATGAACTCGGAGGAAGGGCAGGCAGTACGGGATCGAGTTAAGCTCCTACAAGAGAGTGCCATGGTTGCGCTGAGTGAAGGCGGGTCGTCTCGGATAGCACTAGCCGAGTTGGCTGAGTCCTTAGCACGAGCATGACTTAAGCTATGCACGTGGGTTAATCAAGTTACGTACGTCAAGAAGCGGAATGATATATATTTTGGTAGCCAATGAGTGAGGGCGGGTCTTCCGTTTAAGCACTAGCCGAGTTGGCCGAGTCATTTGCACGATCATGTTTGAAGTCGTGATCCTCTGGATTATTCACTCTAATGACTGGTATGAAACATACTCTCTCCGGCGCATTTTAAGAAAAATTGAAAAAAAGTTAATTAGTGTTATATGTTGTACTATTGACAGTTCATGCAAAACTATCTAACCAAAAAAATAAAACATTCATTTTAAAATAAAAATACAATTAAAACAAAACACTCATTTTGAGACAAAAAAATATTTTTTTTCATATATTAATGACGTTTTGTTTCTTTATCGAGCAATGCACTGACTATTTAAAATGATACAATAGATCACGTACAATACAAAATTCAAGAATCTAATCAGAAAATTGATGATATAAATGTGTAACCATAAAAGATAATAATACAGAAAACATTGTCTTAAAATAAAGAGTTCCAAATACTGATTCTCTAGAAACAACAAATTAAAATTGTAATCTGTAAGTACATAAATAATCCCAAACCTGCATGTCACCTACTTTAACCAAACTCTTGCACCATTGGAGATCAGATAAATCTGATTGAGACTACAAAGCAAAGCTTGCTTGCCAAAACTCATGACAATGAGCTACTACTTACTGTATATATTGACCATCAGCAATCTTAGCTTTCCAATAACTGAGCCTAGAAATGAAATTATTAGGAAGCTGGATCAATTCATGGCCTTTCCACCAAATTTTCTGCTATTTTCAGCCATCTGCACCCCAAAAACCATGCTCATAAAACCAAGAGAAGCCCTCTCTTGATATCTCACCAGTAACTCTCAGAAGTTCCAGTCATCGGAATCAAGAATTGAATCCTTTGGCCCAGCAAAATCCCAAAAATCACTTTTGGTGCTCTTTGAACCGGCAAAGTCTTTAAACCCGTCAAATTTGTCTCTGGATTGACCAGAACGGCCAGAACCATACTCACCACCATAGCCACCTCTTCCGCCGGAAGATGAACCATTAGAGCGGCCATAGCCACCGGAAGATGAACCATTAGAGCGGCCATAACCACCGGAAGATGAACCATTAGAGCGTCCATAACCACCGGAATTGGAACCATAGCCACCCCTTCCGCTGGAAGATGAACCACCACGGCCATAACCACCACCACCAAATCTAGAACCTCCTTGCCCACCAGAACGACCAGTTCTGGATTCACCATACCCACCCATGCGGCCAGAAGATGAACCACTAGAGCGGCCATACCCACCACTAGAACTTGAGCGGCCAAATCTATAACCTCCTTGACCACCAGAACGACTAGAACCTTCACCATATCGACGATCCATTGAACCTCCACTAGACATACCACCACCATTCATGGCATCAAGCATATCACTATCACCCTGGATCCTGGGAAGCTGTTCGCCAAACACATAGTCAGAATTGCAAACATAGCTTCCTTTAAAAGGCAAAACACAATTGGAAAAAGAATAAAGAGATTATAATGACCTCAGTGAATCTGCATCCAATTTCCCGCTCAATAAGTTTCACATCCCTAGTTTGCTTATTTGTGTACATAAGAATTGCAGATCCTTTCTTCCCAGCTCGCCCTGTCCGACCAGACCGGTGAACAAAGATCTCCGATGTGTTTGGAAGCTCATAATGTACTACCTAAATAGTGTTTTTTCATACATTAAAAAAAAAAAAAAAAACAGTCAGAAGGCAAAAATATATAGAGGTCAAAAGATTAGTGTTGAAGTTAAGACTTTCAGTAGTTTTAAAAAAATCAATATGTTTTGGGAATAAAGGCCATCATATCGAGAAAACTTCACCATATTTGTTACACAGGAAAATAATACCTCAAAAGTGTAAGTGGAAAAAACCTCTCCAACTTCTAAAGAATAAGATCAAGAGAAAAAGATAAATATACAGGCAAAGATTACTGTTGAAAGGAAGCTTCACAAGAAATTCAAGACAACTTTGATGACTAAACTATAACATGCTGATGACTGAAGGGCAACAATAATTAAAGCAAGTATAATGATATCTTAGTATAGCACTGCAAGTTGGTACTTGTCTATCAGCATCTCAAGGATATACAGGAGAACTTAAAATAAGTAGAGTAGGCCTGCCCGCAAGATAATAGCTACATTGTTCAAGGGAAAACAAATGTGATTGCAGTTTCGTGCTTTTAGTTATGATGAATCCATCCCATTGCACATGATTTCTTACTCTAACCAATACAATTATATGTTAATGTCAAACAAAGAGAGCATACTAATACAGTAATACTATGGGAAAGAATGCGAAGCTAAAGACCAGCCTTCTTAATCCAGTCTAATTGTTCATTTTATGATTTTCAACACACAAAAAACAAGGCGTATTTAACATTGGTGTTCCTAACCCTCATGTCAATTATAGAGCTGTGATGTTAAATTGTAAAAGAATGAAAACTTCAACTAACCAGATCAACGTTAGGAATATCAAGGCCACGAGAGGCGACATCAGTGGCAACTAAAATATTAAAGCGTCCATCTCGGAATCCTGAAAGTGTTCTTTCCCTCTGACTTTGTGAGATATCCCCATGCAAAGCCTTACAACGATACTTTGTTGACATGGCATATGCTAGGTCATTGGCATCGCGCTTTGTACGAGTGAAGACAATACTCTTTCCTCCTTTCGCATGTTCCTAACAAAACATAGACAATAATTGGAAATAAGCAAGAATGATACGGTGAGAAGGCAAATTGATCAGAAGAAATAACAGCAATACGGGTAAGGAAAACGAACGGGAGGTTTGAGTTCATACATTTATAAGTGGTCCAAGAATTGATGCTTTCCCCATACTATTTGATGCAATTGAATACAGGGAAATTCCTTCTGCTAATTTCTGATCGTCTTCTCCTACCTGCAGTACACATTTGCTGTTAATAACCTTCAATCAAATTAAGCAAATGAGTTCTGGCATGTAATCAAGTGCCAGGTGAGTGACTAACTTAAACAAATATCATACTCTCCATTAGAGTCATGTTATTAAGTGAAGATTAATGATGATCGGAACTATTAGTGAACCATGAAGGCATAAACTCAATA
This sequence comes from Pelargonium cotyledonis, assembly GCA_036897625.1. Taxonomy (NCBI): domain Eukaryota; kingdom Viridiplantae; phylum Streptophyta; class Magnoliopsida; order Geraniales; family Geraniaceae; genus Pelargonium; species Pelargonium cotyledonis. The sequence continues at coordinate 26,337 of JAYMTA010000502.1, forward strand.
GGCATTTAGGTTTAACACAAAGGAATGAAGAAATAGATATGCATACTCACAAGATCAATGGTCAGTGGATCTTTCAAATACTTTCGTGTAAGGCTTCTAATGAAAGGTGGCATTGTTGCTGAGAACATCATGCTTTGACGTCGCTTTGGCAATTGCTGTAAGATTTCTTCTACAGCTTCCTCAAATCCCACAGCCAGCATCTGATCAGCTTCATCGAGCACAAGAAACTGAACATGTGACAAATCCAAAGCACCTCTCTCAAGCAGATCAATTATGCGACCAGGGGTTCCAACAACCACGTCAACACCATTTCTAAGAATCCTCATTTGGTTTTGGATGGGTGTACCCCCATAACAACAAGTAGTAGACAGCCTAGGTGCAGTCAGCCTAAACTCCTTCTCGACTTGACAAGCCAGCTCTCTCGTTGGAGCCATCACCAAAGCCAACGGGTTCCTCCCGCGCCTGGAAGGAAACAAAGACATGTTAAGTGAACTTTATCAACAATTACAAACCAATTGTGCATACAAGAGAGGTCAGAGTGTCAAACCCATTTTCTGCATTGAACCGGATGATCTTATCCAGTATGGGAAGCCCAAAAGCAAGAGTCTTTCCGGTTCCAGTTTTAGCTCGGCCTATCATATCTCTCCCTTGCATTGCAGGTTCCAAAACAGCTCTCTGTAAGTGAAAACGGATTGTTTTTCATGAACATTCATGAATTTGTGAGCTAAGTGATCACATATAATCTATAAATAAATTATATTAAAAAAAAAACATTTTTTCACAGGAACCAAACGGTTAAGATAATAAAGGAAACAAATGTGGTGCAGAATTTATTTTCTCAATTACCTAAAATTCTTAACTGCACAGTACCAAGAAGGTCAAACATGCCACGCAAATTATGCAAAATACTAGTAAATTACATTTTCTCAGGAACCAAACAAGAGCAGGAAAATTCTTACCTGTATGGGGAAAAGCTTGTAGATGCCCCTCTTGGCCAAAGCAGCGACCATGCTTCCATCGATTCCAAGGTTCCCGATATCAAGCCCCTCTTCGTCGACTTCAACCGGAGATTCCGCCACGGCATACCCAACCTGGCACACGAACGGCTCAGATTTCGCGAGGAGAGGTCTGGCCCCAAGGCCGGAACCGGAATCTCCATTAACGGGAACGATTGAGAGGGCAGAAGATTTTCTCAAGATGGTGCTGAAGAGCTTGGTCTCTCTTCTCCTGGAGATAGAAACCAAGGGACAAGGCGAGGAAGGAGCGGAGCGGAAGGAGTTGGTGAGCTGGAAGATTGGTTCCTTGGCGGCGAAAGAGGTGAAGGAAATGGCGGAGGCCATTTTGGGGGGTCGGGGGGAAGGGGGGGGAGG
>JAYMTA010000503.1:0-27672 GCA_036897625.1 Pelargonium cotyledonis
GTCTACTATATGGGTAGGAGAGGAGTGTACAAAAATGCACATGGAGACATCAAAGGCTTTAGCTAATTGCTATGCCATGAGAAACCACACAATAAATTGCTTTGGGAAATCTGTGTTTGAGCAAAAATTAAAGTGTGATCCATTAATCTTCTATAAAGGACCAAAGCATATACTTGTATGTATGTATCACTTTCCATTGGCAACCCCATTTGCATAATTGGACTTCCCATTAAATATTTTGATGGTGAAGTTACATGCTAGCACATTTCTCACCATTCAATTTAAGAAATTCTTTATTTGGATCGAATTAAAGTCGAAAGAAGACTGAAATATTGTTACACAAAAGACCGAGCCAAATAAAATTTACACAAACATGTATCTAATCGAGTAGTCATATATTGAAATGAGTTAAAAGCTATAGCACAATGATAGCAAATGCTGACGTTTCATAATTGGTATTATTCTACTAGTCGACTAAGCTTATCGAACTTACGAATAAAGTCTACGAAATATAGTGAAAGACATGGAGAGGTAGAAGAGAGAATCAAGTACCCACCACCCTCTAGCTTTAGAGATGGACCCACAACACAAACATGAGAGAAAAAGAAAGAAACCCATGAATTCACTTCTCTACTCCCATTGCTTGCTCCAAACCTAAACGGTCAAATTTCATGGTGGGGAGTGGGAAAGATGTGAAGAAAGCTAGCCTCTCTTTTTTTTTAAGTATCTTGATGAGAGCAAGTAAGGTATGTTTCCAATACAAGAAATAATGATAGCTGAACTGACCCTGAAGAAACTTCACATTAAGTAATAAGTCACACAACTATCTTTCAAAAGACCAAAAACATGAAAACAAAATAAAAAATTATTGTGCCCTAGTTTCTCTCTCTAAGCTTCTCTCTCTCTAGTTTAGGGTTCATGCTTTGCTTTGTTATGAAGTGGTGGATAGCTCATGCATTCATTATCAATGCATCAAAGTTTGGTTTTATATGTTGTTGAGAAGAAATGAGATTATGATATTCCCAACAAAAAGGAAAAAAAAATAATTAAGTGATTCTCATAAGGTGTGAGTGGTTTGGATGTGGAGATCACATGAAGTATATTACAATGAATTATAAAGTTTTTTTTTTTTTTTGGATGTTGAATGGAAAGTAAAAGATAAAGAAATCAACTTATCTCCACAAGTCACAAGTCAAGGTTCCAACAAAATGATCAAATAAACTATACATTGCCCTAAAAAGGAGGGAAGCACAAGCACACATGATCATTGCATATTTTATTAAACTTTTAACAATTTGTATTAATATTTTCTTAATTTACATATGTGATACTTTTGAGTATAGTAAAGTGATCAAGATCGTGTAATAATATGGGTTGTGAGCCATTATTTTTGTTCTTTTATTTTAACCTTTTTTATGTGCTCTTTTGATTTTGTTGGGTGGTTAAAGAAAAGTGTGTGAACAATTGTAAGCAATAATAGAGCTAAAATTGCAGAGAAAGATAAAAAGAAAGTTACAGGGAATCCAACTTCATCTACTTTTAATCTTTCTAGTTCATGAAGTTTCATATATATATTGATATATATGTGTGTGTGACTACTTTTTAATTATTTTGAGTTTGAAATTCTCTTTTTAAAAGTGAACTTGTCAAGTTCATTGAATTTAATAGTACACAAAATCTTACTACAGTCTAATATCGAACTAGATTTAGATTTGCAACAAACATATATAAAATTTAAAAAAAAAAGAAGGATTTTAGTAGTTGACTAATTAAGTGGACAATTCAATAATTTTAAATTGATTATGTGTTATATACGAGTTAATTACGAGCACGATAAATTTAACATAATAATTCAAGTTGCCTCGACATATGCATGACAAGACCATGTTTGGCAAAACACCACCGACCCAACAAACTCGGCACGATATAAATCTACACGACAAACATATATAACACAGTGTAGTAACAATGTTAACCTTCATAAAAATTCATATGAACAGTAAGACGAACTAGTTAGAGTTTGGGGGTTTAACTTTAATTTAGTATTATAACTCAAAAAAAATTACGTGTAAGGTGTGTCACTCGTGTCATGTGCATGTTTAAAGCTTAACGTAAGTTTACAAAGTTAGTAAATTTAAACACACTTATTTTACGTTATGTTAAAGATCGAGATAATTAGAATCGCCAACTCTATCTACATCATTAAAAGAGTTGGGACGTGTAAGAGTTTTATCCAATTAAGTCTTTTCTATTTAGATAACAAAAAAGGTTAGAGAAACCAACCATACAAAATATTATCATCTTAATGGGACATAAACTAAAGAATTTAAAGTCTTTAAGCAAGTGTTGATTAGTGCCAAAGCATCCAAGCTAAGGAGGATCAAATATATTGGTAAAATCCAAAGCCACTTAAGGCTAATTATATTTTAATGTTTTTGTTGCATTCTGTCTGTACAGTCTGCTGAAGCATGTTACTTAAAAAGAATATACTATATGGTTTATAATATTAGTCAATTTATCAAAAATATATATATTAATTAATATTTGATGATCTTGCCCATGTGGGTTATGATATTAATAAAATTTTATACTATTTTTTGACAGTCTTGTGTTTGAAAAAAATAATTATATTATAATAATTTTAGCATCCTCAAATCATCCGAAGTTGAAGAATATTTAGATCAATTTGTGCAGACCTTAGTTGGCACATCCAATTAATTAATTAATTAATTATACAAAATTTTGTATACTAATGAAACAAACTGTTCTATTTGTCTCAAAAATTGAAGCTATTTTGTCTAATCCTGCAGGACTAAAATGAATAAATAATATACAATACAAATATAGATATCAAATTGGTTGATTTTATTTATGAGATTGCATTGAAAATATCAGTCAACACTGAATAATTTATAATGAAACTGTAACCTATATTTGTCTTTTGCTTATGTGCTTGCTTTTAATAAATACCTACAAAAAAAAAATTATTTTAGGTGCTTTTCCATGTCTTGATATGAATTGTAGTTATTATAGGTAAATACATTAAAATAGAAGATAGGTTAAAAAAATAAGATATTGGCAATTAGGTTAAAGACAAGATGCTAAAGCTAGCATTAATTTTAATTATGCCCTTAAACATGTAATCTTGAGATTCAAGTACACCACCAGCTGTTTTATATGCCCATATATAGGATAATAGGAATATGAAATGTCATGTGATGTGACCAAAGTGTGGTTTATATGTAAATATTTTAAATTTAATTTAATGTAGACAAAAAATTCAGATGATACCACAATGTACAAATTTTTGCTATGCATATATACCAAAATTTGATAAATGAATAATTATGTCACCATGATAATGACAATTTTATGCTTTAATTAGATAATGGTTGGTTTGTTGTGTGTAAATACACACCATTGAAAAATAATAAATCTATTATATTTCCAATAATTTTTGCATGATATATGGATGGTCGGTTTGGTTACTTTTCCTCTTATTTGATTGAAAATTATCCACACACAAAACAAAACAAAAAGTTCTAGATATGGCTATGCATGAGACCAATGTAAATGTCAAAACACGGAAAATTGAATTTAGATAAATTTCCAAAATATTATTGATAAAAACTTGGACTTTGAAAGTTGGCAATTAGTTAGAATTGGTTGGAGATTTGGTCAAGCTCTTGATACCAAAATGAAGCTAAAATTCAATTGCAATAAATTAGCCCCCAAATGTGGGAACTCAACCAAAGAAAGAGAAAAAGGATAGCCCCACATTCATGACTAGCTTCATTTGGTAAATTGAAAAATCTAGCCATCATCTTAGCAAATCAAAACCAAACAACAACAAAATGTTTATCTCAATTATCTCATTATTAATTCCCTTAATTTATGGATGAAAATTCAATTTTAAACGTTTGTTATAACATATAAGACCGAAACATATTTGTAATCTAACCAAAATGTATGAAATCATATACGAGTTATTGAAACGTCTTCGGTTAGGTCGTATCGTTCAAAGCTAAAATTACACGCAATTGACGGAATTTAAAATTTGTAATAGTTAATCTATAAAAAATATAATATAAAATACTTTAAAGTAAAAATTTTAATTCACAAATATGCTTTACTATTTGGCATAAATGAATTTAATTATGTGCAGTATTATAAATGCTAAAAAATATGTGCCATGAATCAAATTGAGTGAAATAAATAAGAGTTCAATAATCGATTGGTCCATCTCTCATTAATTAATTTCCATGAAACTACTATTGTAGTCAGTGAACAAAACAATGCACCTCGACAACAAAATTACTAGCTACAAATAATTAATATTTTCTCATTAATAGCCATGATATATATAATATGTAGCAATTAAATCAAACCCTATAATTGCTTATGTGAGGTCCAAAAATGGGTTCCATTATTATGCTTGAATTCAGGTCGGTGAGATCATTATTTTTTGCTTACTATTCTTGCTTCATGGGTCTTGTACCCTATGAGTCAATAATTGTTTATAACTTTTGTCATTATTTTTTTTGTCACGATCTTGCATGAAAAATATAAAGTGTTTCAAAGCAGATGAATGATCGACACATGCAAATGTCTTTAATATTAAATATTTATTAATACGAGAAAATAATTAGTGAATAAAATAATATTAAATTTACAAATTTATCGGCGTGTGAATATAATAAATAATATCGGTAAATTTCTATACATTTAAGAGTTTGACGAAATACGCGTAATATACATATACTAAAATTACATGAACCATCATTTTCCTTTCATGCGGGTCTTTCTCATAATTCATCATTGAAAACCTTAAAATATATGTGGTACCAAATAATCAATAATTGCATCACTTTCGGTCAATCTTATCTTCCTATAAAATTTTTTTTGTTTTATAATTTTCACACTAGATATCATTAAGAAGTCAAAAAGAGTGTATAGTTACTAGACTATATATTAAAATAAATAACATGATACTAAAATTGATGTCACAATGGGAAAAAAATTTAAAAATCATACATCTAATTTATAAACATTTGAAATTGTATCCCCCATTTAATAGATATCACAAGAATAAACTTAATCCATTTTAAAGTCGAACAAATTCGCGCCTTATACAAACCCGATATACATTTTATCTTTTATTTAAAATATTTTTAATCCAAACGCAAAAAGATAAATTTTCAATATTAAATCAACATTGCTAGTCTCGAAAAAAGAAAATCAACATTGCCAACGTTGAATTTTATGTGGGAAGGAGAAAGAAGACAAACGACAAGTAGTTCGTGTAAAGCAAGGAAACGACGACACGTGTCCAAAAGGGTCCAATATTTCCCATGCGAGGAGCATGACCTACCCTGTCCTCTAAAGTAAAGAAACCGCCGAAGATCAGATCAGAGAGACCCAAAACTCGGGTACACGTACACCGTACCATCACTCTTTTAATTAATCCCTGTGGACCCCACCACCCTACAACCCTGCCCCACACGTGTTCCCGTGGACCCACATCACATCCTACGTGGCGCGCGCTTGCAGGCCCCAAACGGCAGGTGATACGTGGCAGATGCCCACTTCGTCAGTTGCTAAATCAAAAGTTACGATAAACACGCGCTGATATTCTCGAAATGCCCCTGTCATTTCGCGGTATTTACGGACTGACCGCTCTATTTATTTAATATATTTTCAGTTTAATCAAATTAGTAATTATTTTACTTTCTCTTTCTAAAAAAAGGCGATTTTTTTTTCTCTCTCTAGACGGAACCAAACCCATAATAAACCCCACCACACAGCATTGCCATTTCTATTGCATTTTTGTTCATTTCCTCTTCTTGCTCTCTCTCAAGAAACCACACATACCAAGAACAGAACAGAGCAAAAGATACAGAGGATCACAGAGAAGAAGAAGAAAGACGATAAAATTGTCTCGCTTTCCATGGCTGTTGAAGCTCGCCACCTTAATCTCTTCCCTTCTCAACTCTCCGGTCACAGGTACTTCATCAATCCATCAATTAACCGTCTTTATCTGTGTGTACTCTGTTTTTGAGTCTGCGAATGTGGATTAATGGATGTTGGTGTGGAATTGGCAGAGAAATGATGAATCCCATTGAAGGGAACGGTTGTTTGTACAATACCCAGATGGGGTATGGGCACGGCGTGCTGGTTTCGGGGACAACCACCGCAGAGACGACGAATCTACTTCCATGGTACGGTGGCTTTGTATGGGCCGATCCCGCCGCCGCGGCTGCGGCGATGAAGGCCGACAGCGGCGTGACCTACAACCTCCCGGCCGTCGCCTCCAGAAAGCGCTCGCGGGCCGACAGTTCGATGCTCAACCCATTAATGTTCCTCTCCCAGAATCCCTCTTCACAGCCCCAAAAAGCCCACACTCTGTTCTCGTTCCTCGGCGAGGACCTCTCGTTGCAGATCCAGCAGCAGCAATTCGACATCGACCGTCTCGTTTCTCAACATGTAAGCCCATACTCCACGAATCAGCTTCTGGGTTTTGTTTGATTTTTCGTTTTTGTTGTTGGGTCTGATTGGGTTTGAATTTGGAATTTACAGATGGAGAAGGTGAGGATTGAGATCGAAGAGAGACGAAAGAGACAAGCGAGGAGGCTTGTGGAGGCGTTGGAGGAGGGGATGGTGAAGAGGCTGCGAGCGAAAGAGGAAGAGATCGAGAAGATCGGGAAGCTGAATTGGGCTTTGGAAGAGAGAGTCAAGTCGCTGTGCATCGAGAACCAGATATGGCGAGACCTGGCTCAGACCAACGAAGCCACCGCCAATGCTTTACGCACCAATCTCGAGCACGTCCTAGCCCAGCAGGTCAGCGACCACCGCAACGCCGCCGACGACAACGAAGACGCAGAGTCTTGCTGCGGAAGCAGCGGCACAGATAACAGAGATTCCGCTGCTTTCGCCGGCGAAATGGCCGGCGCCGGAGATAGGAACAGCAGATGGTGCAAGAACTGCGGGAAGGACGAGCCGTGCGTGTTGCTTTTGCCGTGCAGGCACTTGTGCTTGTGCACGGCGTGCGGGTCGACGGTGCACGTTTGCCCGGTTTGTAAAGCGACCAAGAACGCTAGTGTTCATGTGAACATGTCATAGGAGAAGAAAAGAAAAGAAGTAAATTTTATTAAATCCTCCCAAAATTTTAGTCTTAGTGTTTTTCTTTTCAATCTTTTCTTTTTGTTTCCATGTAATTTTGTTACATATTTTGATAGAGAACTAATTTTTTCATTCATTCTAGATGATACATCTTTGCATTTGGATCTCTTGGTTTTTCGTTTATGTTGTATGAGATGTTGCATTTTGATCACTCCCACCTCTCATTGGGTCATAAAACTTTTGTGGTAGATTGTGTATAGTGTTCATCATGGAGACAATACTTGAGATTTAAAACTCTTTTTCAATACCATGTTATGTGGATTATCATATCATGACGTTGTTTTAATTTTAATTAAGTATGTGATATATGTTAAAAATGACGTGGACTCCAGAAGTGGATAATCCGGCGCAAGTTAGCAAGATTTCGGCGCAAGATAGCAAATGTGGTTTTAAGGGGTAATTGCTAAAAGGTAGTGTGGGGACGCGCATCTACCAAAACAGATAGAGAGACAGTGCAGAGCGGACCAACTAGATGAGAGAGAGAGGGGCGCGTGTGGTGGAATCGCGCGTGGAGTCAACGGTGGCGTGGAAAGGGACAGGTGTGAAGACAAAGGCTGACACGTAAGACCCGAGCAAATGTCGCTGTTCTTCAGGAACTCAGTGGCTCTGAGCTCGTGTCGGACCCACAATGTGCCCATCTCTACTCGTGCACCAAAGCTCACGGCTTTATCTTTTCAATATTATTATCATTATCAAATGTATTTTTATTCATCAAATTTTTATGATTCAAATATATTTATTTTATAAGCAATGGGATAGTAATAAAAGCACCGCCATGTTATTCGTTAGTTTCGCATAAGTCTATAAACCTCATTTTATAACGTCGATAAGAAGGTTCGAATTTGAGACTTTAAAATAAATTTAAAGCACATCAATTACTAGACTCAACATGTATTGATCAATATATTATTATTATTTATATGCTATTTTTTATTTATCATTATTGGAAATGAAAATGGGAGATTATTATTAACAAATATGTTTCCATTTATTTCCATGGCATATAAAAAAATGATATTTTCGAGTATATATATACAACCACTAGAACACTGTTGGTTGCTGGTTGCTGGTTGCGTATTCAACAACTCGACGTTATGATTTTGCTTTTTGAGAAAGAAAAAAAAAGGTGTTGTCAAGAAAGATGAAAAATAATTAAAAGTTGTCTCAAATTTAGTGATATATAGTAAATAAATAGTGTTATTTTCTTCTTCTTATTTTGTTGGTACGTACTTTCACAAGGTCCCGTCCCATGCACGAAACTGTTTTTTTGTATATGTATCTTTTGTTATTGTCGATACAGTGAAAACAAAAGCCTTGAAATTAGTAATTTGGATTTTGTTTCGGTAAATATGCTGTACTTCTTTAAATTATTTTCTTTATTTTGTTGTGCATGTTGAGTTACATGATGTAAGGTTGGCATTTATTGTTTTGTCGAAGAATTCGTGTTTTAACTCACTAACTTATAATCATGTTAAATTTATATTAGGAAGGAAAATTTTGTATCTACAGAATAATTAATAATTCGTAATGTGTCGGTACACACACACACACACGACACACTCTTATGCAAATTTAGGTGCAAAAAAAAAAAACAATTTTGATAATATTATTTGCGGTTCATATTGTTGATAAGTTTAATTTAATATATTTAATCGCAATAAATGGTGTCAAAATAAACGTAGACATCTTGTGTCGTATATAATGTATTATTAACTTTGACCAACTAATTAGTTAAACATACTGTGTTTGAATTATGTGTCCGTTAACGTGACGTGTTCATATGTTAACTTACACAATCAACTTTTAATAGAACACGAACATATTGGTATATACAAATTGTTACTACAAAATGAATTTGAAAGTAGTTAAATAGTGTGATTTAAGAGACATTATTTAAAGAGTAAATAATGTTAAAAACTCTTCTCTAATTTAATGTGCTCAAACTTAAAAGTCGTTCAATTAAATAAGAAGACACATAATTTAAAAGGGTAAAAGTAAATGTTTTGGAAATTAATTACTTGAATAACGATAGTGAAAAAAAAAGTAAAGACAAAAACAATATTAATGAATTTGGAACATATATAAAAATAATGTGCAATAAATGGTTCTGCTAAAATTGGCAGTGTACAGTTGTTATATAATTATATGTATGGTCCTACCCATTAATTCATGCTCTATATATTGCTAGGTTTCTGTGATTTATATTGTCCTTTTCTTTATCGATTAGTCACTTAATTGACTGTAAATTTTGGTTGTTAATTATTTCGTATCATTTGAACAAAACAATAATATATTAGCTCTTCTACAGTTTATATATGATTCATAAGTGTACATTTTCTTTTCACTACATGCATGATCACTTGAAATTAATGGACCCTACAATATTAATTATAAGAGGAAATTATTGAGTAGTAAAATAAAACATTTTGATGCAAGAACTTAAATATTGTGCTTGACAATATAAAAAAATAAAAGATATAAATGAAAAGTGAAATGTGTTTTTTCATCTTCAAACATATCTTGTTTGGTATAAAGACATTTAATATGAAATTGATGCAGTGAAAAAATATTTATTGCTCTATTTTTGTTTGTGTGAATTTTAATTTTTGTCATTTTCTTGTTGTAGATAAAAAGAAATGGTCAAATGATAAGCAAAGGACTGATATTGATATGGTGGCTGAGACATTAAACTCTGAGCTTTCTAGGAATTGGCAAATAATATTTCCAACCCATCAGTCTGTAAAAGAGAGAGACATTTCATTGATTTTTTGGTCCCATTCCCTCAGAGAAATTAAAAACTCATCAAATTAGGTGTCCAAATAAACAATGACATAATAATTTTTTTATTTATATATAAAATCTTTTTAAAAAATATAGTTTAATATTTTTTGTAGGTTTAATTCAATCATTTTTTTATCCATAGTAGTAAGTTGATCGAATACCTAATCGGTTGACAGATTTTTTAGTTCATCCGGCTTTTAATATGCCTATTTGTTCTTGTAATATTTATTATTCATTCGTTTGTAGATGTTTTATCAATTATGAACTTAAATTATATGAACTTTAACACTAGCGATGATGTTTTGCTCTCATTCTCTCGGTGATCCCTCTGTCTATAAAATATACAGTCTAATGCATGTGAAAAGAATCCATTTGAGATTGGAATAAAGAAGAAGCAATTGTTTGGAGGGTCAATTTTTTATATATAGAGAAGTGCACTAATTTGCCTTGGAATCAACTCCAATAATACAAGTCATATTCACTTTGGTATGTATATTTGCAAAACACATATATATAAGTCCAAAAATAGCCTCATCACCTTTCTTCTATCCAACTTGCTCACAAGTCATTTTCCATGGAATTTAATTCAATTTGAAGCAATAGAATCAAACTTGAAGTTTTGTCCTACTAATGAGCCATTTTTTGTTAGATAAACAATGTATTTTTGGGGACAAAAACTTGGGCCACAAGACACCTACATAGGCCAAAATTAGCATTTAATGGGATGGTAACATGGACTATGCATTATATATATAATTAAAGATTTTGTTTGTAGGATCTTTGGCTCTACAAGATAAGGACCATCTGTCCCTTTATGACCAGCATGCCCTCCAAACATGTGAATCTGATTCCAATTTTTAAATTTTGTTTTTGTTGGTATCTCTATTATTTATTAGTACCACCAACCTTTTTTTTTTCCTTCCTATAGCATAAAATAAATAAATAATCACCATCACTAATCTACAATGTCAACTAGTTAGTGATAATGATTTTGCATTAACATATAGTTTCATTAACTCTAATAAAATAATTTGCATATCTCTTCTTCTTATAATATTTACAAATCTTAATTTTATATTTTTAATACAAGACAATAGTATAGTGATACATTCATATATATAGTTTCAAAATATTAAATAATCGATAATATTACACGAGAATTTAGTAATTATGATTGATGCTAGAACAAACTAAAATTCAACCAGTGCATTTGAAATAGGTTTGTGCTCAAAGCACATACGTAGTTTGGATGTCCATAATTTTGTTTACTGATTAATAAGAAACATTAATCATAGTTTTTTTTATTAATAATATATATTTTTTAGTGCAAAAAATTGATAAATTTAAATGAAATTGATGACTAAATTTTTTTTTTTTTCTAAAAAGAGAAATGATGCTCTTTTGGTGTGTTCTTAAATTGATACCATCTTGTGAGTTGTGACCCATTTGATCTTTGAGAGAAGCCAAATTATGGGGTACTAGTGGACAATATTTTTTGATGGCTCTGTTTGGCTTTGAGTCACAATGCCAACAAAATCACAGAATTTTAAGCCATATTTTTCTACTTCTTTTAGATAAAAAGACACAAACTTTTTCCTTTTTGTTCCCTAATTAATTTCTTTAGTGAAACTTCAAGTTGGAAACCTAACCATTTTGTTTCAAAGCACATTGTTTTGAATCCAAACTTGGGAAGCTTCACCATGTGACTCCTATTGTGCACAAAATTATGCAATCTTTAACATATATAATATTAAAGAATATATATATATTGTTTGATTCTCTTTTAAATAATGTGTTTGTTAGGTTTCTATACATATTAGAAATGACCCACATGAAAATGATACAATTTAATTGTGCAAGCTCATATAGGCCCAAAAATTGACCAATTTTTGTTTGATTTGACGAGTCTTACAAACAACTTGTCGTGCACTGATAATTCACTTATAGTTTTTTCGTACTATTTTTTTCATGGTTATATATTTTGGTTTGTCCTAAAGAATCTTTACTCAATGTCTAGTTGTGATAGACCTATTGGGTGGAATTTCAAATTGCACAAAAAAATGCTAGTTAGGTTACCAATGAAAATGAGAAAGATAAGGTCCTCATCACCTTATGTCAAGTGCAAATCCTTTAATTATATATGGAGCAAGAATGGCTCAAAACCAACCACTAAATATTATTAGTACCAATCACCATGTGTAGTATTAAATTATTGCTTCAAGAAACCTCTAGGGCACATCAATATCAAACAATAAATAATATAGTTATGCTCTAACATACATAATTTAAACACGTTAGGACAACCCTTAGCTTAATTTGTGATTAATTAGAGGAGCAATTCAAATTAATGGCGTATAGGGCGGCTAATAATTTATTGACAACATTTTAATTAGTACGTGTTTTCATTATTATGAAACATCATGGACCCATCACTTTGATTTGATTAATTGATATATAAAAAATTAGGTTTGATCTAATATTCATTTCAATAATAATTAAAGTTAAAATAAAGTTATTTCTAGTTTGTTCTTGTAGGTCTTGACCTAATTAGCATATATTTGATTCAAAGCACAACCTAACACAATCCTACATAGTAAATAAACAAAATTATTGGTAATCCAAGCAAGTTAATTATAATTAAGTCACAAATTTTAGAAGGCCGGTTGTGGATTACAACAATTAAGCATCATGGTTGGCATAATTAATTAGAGAATCCTTGTGACGGTGGGTCCCGCATTATAATTATTCTACTTAAGACTATATAATATAGATTAATGAACTAATTTATCTTATTATAAACAAGATCATATTCTAATGTGAATAAACAATGGTATCTTGGAGATAATTGGGATTGTCAAAGAGGAATTAATTATTAAGTATTAGTTTTTTTGTCAATACATATAATTAAAATATATTAATACATGTCACATGAATATAATATAATTAAGAGTGTTATGGTTGAGTGGTGCATTTCATATTGGAATCTCCAACCCCTCAAATTTTCAAATACCTCATTGATTAGTTAAGACCCAAATCATCTCCCAAAGCACTCATTAATTTAATTACAAAATGTCAAAGAAAAGCAACAAAAATAAAATAAAAATACACACAATCACATACCTATATGTCTCTCTTTCCCTTGATTGAATACAAGAAAAAGGTGTGTGAATAAACTAACCCAACTTTCATTATTTTGGTCCCCTTTCAATAGAATCACACATCATTTTCATGCTCCATCCCCACAATAATATTCATTTTTCTACACACAACAAGAATACAATGAATACTTGCAATGACATGCTCGAACTCTTCGTCACGTACACACTACGCACTTGGCCGGCGAAGACAAAGACACTCGACTCAACAACTCTATTTAAATTCGAAAAAATAGAAGACATTTTTAATATTTAAAAGAGCTTGTGAAGATGAGGACATTTGAGGGCCAAAACCCTAGTTTCTCTTGCCTAGCCCCATGCCATGCCATGCTTTTTGGCTTTTGTTTTTGTTATCTTTTTGGTGTAACAAAGTAAAGGTGGACAAATGTGTGAGACATAGAAGTTGTCCACTTTATCAGTGAGATTGAGATGTATATAAAATAAAAATAAAAATAAAAAAAATAAAAAAATAATACCAACATACAATGGAGGAGAAGAATCGCCACTTTTAGAGGAAAAATGTGACTGAATTCGGTGATCTCTTTTCGTATTTTTTGTCGATGTGCATGTAGTGTATAAAATCCACCGTTTAGGTAATCATTGTAGTCCGTGGAACTAGTTTTTTTGCATTTAGGACGGTAATAGACTCACTAGAAACCCTACTTTATTAACTTTTTAAGTTTATGCAATAATGAACTTCTTATTTTGGACCTATATATTTTCAATACTTTCAAGTTTGATGGATGAAGGAAGTGGGACTACCAAGCAATGGACAGCACAAAGCATAGAATATGAATCCAATTAATTAAGGAGAAGGCATGGGGGCCATGATAGGAACCCTAACTTTCTTCCCTTGTGAAAGAGGGCACTCATGTCATGATGTACCATTCTCTATTATAGCTCTCCCATATCCATCATATATATTGCAAAATTGATATATAATTTGTAGCTTCCTTTGTTCTTTCCTTGCACTACTTACACACACCCCAATTTCCCTTTACTCTAGGACCCCACCACCACCCACATTTCACAACTCACAAAGTTGACAAGACCATGGGTATGGAGGAGGAAAATTTTGATACTCCTCCTAACTACACATGGCCCCCACTATGAGGTATAGTATTGAAAATTTCTTTCAAGGGTTGAAAATTGGTCATTGGACATGAGTGCATGACCTAATAAAATTAAAGACACATATTGGTAGCTAGGACTTAAGTATGTGACTTGACTAGATAGCTAGGTCATATATATTGTGTGTAGTGTAGTAGTGGTTTCATACATTAACTCTCATGACTTTATTGGGGAAAAGTAATGAGCATTGAGTAGTAGCATAGTACTAGTAACATATTTAGGTGAGTCTTTTGTAAGGGTATGGTTGGTGGGTCAAGATAAGAATCCACAACACACTTAAAAGAAGAGAGATAGAGAGAGCACATTAAACCATTTCTCTTGGAACCAATTATGTCTTGCACAATGAATTCTTTGCTTTTATATGTTGGAGTTTCAATGCCATGAGTCCACTTTACAATATGGGATGGTTTTGGTGTATTGTGTGTGGGGTGGGTGGAAGCAAGCTAAAGATCATAAAGAGAAGAGCTAGATTATGTAGTTTATTGCAATGTTGAATCCAATAACCCCACTAGTAGTGGAGGCAAAGGCATGAACGTGTCACATGTGAAATATAAAAGAGTATAGTACTATGATGTACAATTTACATATATAATATGTTACATACTTTTTATGTTTTGGAACATACATCATTTTTCGATTTTCATAATATTAACAATCCATGTGTTTTCATTTTATTTGTAAATAATCAATTTTAATGGAGAATATCATTCTATTTTCTCATATGTAACAAATATTGTATATGAATTCAAAAGTATGGAGAAAACTTGAAAAGACGGAAGAAGCTGAAGTGCAATAAGGATTAGATTATGGTTCTTTTGATGTTATAAAAGCATTTTTCAATAGTTAAAAAAGGAGAAAATGTCACATGTAAAACGCATAATGAGATAGTAATACTTTCCTCTTAAATTTGATGATTTACAAGCATGTAGAATAAAAACGCATATGATGCAAATGATATGAAAACCAAAAAATATAACTACGTATTCTGAAACAGTATGATTGAATAATAGTACGTAATTGATGTATGGTGTAAACATCAGCATCTCCCACTAGCAAAGTACATCTCCATGTGATAAGATTTTGAGGTCTTAATTACTCAAGAATCCAATTAGTGGCCTTTTTGTGTTTGTGCTATGCAAACCCAACCTCCCCATCTTTGGTAAAATCATTGTGCTCTCCTTTTCATTTTCTTCTCTTTTCTCTTCCCCATCTTCAAATAATATATATACTTTTGCCTTAAAAGTGGAGTGATTTGGGAACAGTTCATTGTTGTCTACATTAGGCTCCACTTCAAAAGCCAACCACTAAAATGATTCATTTTTGTTTGGTTGAGGTAAGTGGGAACATAGAATGGATTTTTAATAGTCTACTTGGATGGATAGCATGTAGAGGACTTGGATTGGTCTAATGGGTGACCTAAAATCATTATAAAAAAGTTGATTCTCTTGAAATGATTTTCCATCAAGAGCTATAGATATGTGTGTGTACTACGTTTTTAGTCCATCTTTTCCCATTTTTTTTTCCCATTAAGACATGAATTTGAAGGTGACATTATAAAGAATCAAATCTTGAAGAAGCACCAAATAAAATATGAGCAAATGTTATGAATACACTTTGGGCTCTTCTAGAGTTTGTGTAACAAGTATTTCAATGGGATGGTTGATTAGTCTTTATTTTATCACTTTTTTTTAATGTAAGTTGAGTACGACTTTTGAACCGACTGATATTTGTGCGACACATTGTTGATTTTCAACCGATCATTGTAAAATCAAGAATTTATAATAATTTTATTTCTCGTTATAAAGTTAAAATCTCTATAAGTTCTTTGACGTAACATGTATAATATAAATAAATATGCCGTACTTCTTGTTCTTCTTCTTCGTACAACTTCATACAATTTCTCTTGAAATAGTTAATTTATATATTTTTCTAAACATAGGAAAATTTTTTTTAGAGAAAAAAAAAACTAAAATTAGTTAATTAGAATCTGAAGAGATGATTGTAATCCTAGAATGATCCATAACCTCGAGATTATATTCTCATATGTGCCATGAAAAAGAGGAAAAACAAAAGAAGTGTCATTGAGTGAGTAGTTTCCACAATTTTGCACCAATGTAATGTCACTGTCCAATCAACAAATCATAGCCTCAATCAATGTAATTTCTAAATCACTGTTCACATCATTACAAATATTTCATACTCCTATTGAAGATTTGTGGGATTTTTTTTCACCAAGTACAATATCATCAAACAAAATGGGCCATACATAGCAAAAAAAATTAAAAATGAAAATTATTATTGGGCCTCATTGGGCTCCACCATGAAGTGCAATAAACACACATCTCTTTCTCTCTCTCTCTATCTATACAACAAAGCAACCAAAAACTTTGTCTAATGAAGGCTTTGATTTTTAGTGTTTAATGGGATGTGGATAGTGATTGGACATGATAAGCTTTTGTCTCCTTCAGGTCCTACCTTGTTCATGAGACTGTTCTCAGATCCACATTCATTGAAACAGTGATGGTGACACCCATACAATGAAGCCTTTTTTTGTTCAATAGTGTCAAAATGAACTGCACGCAACTGCATTGGAAAACACGTTTTTAGGTTCAAACTGCCAGCTCTACGACTAAATATTGGCTGATACAAAATCAATACTCAATTCCTGTATTTTCCGGAGAGAGCAAGAGTTGAACATAGTAAACATTTAGATCGACATTTTAACAAAAGAAAAATGAAACACAATCCAACACCAATTCACATAATTGAATCAATCTGGATATCAAGAAACAATGTGACATGAGTCATGCCTACCACTCAATGCAACGAATTTATCAATAAACAACACGAGAGGACACTTATCGATCAAACTCGAACCCTCGTAAGCATCTTTGAGGATCACAGTGCTCCACACGCCTTTGTTAGTTATGTAGAAAATACCATGAAGCCTTATTAACCAACGCAACAGCGTGGATGGTAGAAATAACTCAGCCTGAAACGCACTCATTTGTGCAGATGTCATTCGCTTCATCATTGTCAAGCTGAGGAGCTCGTGAAGCACTGCGACAATTCTTTTTCGGGTTGCTACATTAGAAACTTCAAATCTCCGAGCATTCAAGTATGGAGACGGGAATTCCGTCTTCTGCCACTTCTCCAACTCCCAGAGAAAATGCATGTTTGGTCTAAAACCTGTTGGATACTGTATTTTAAAAGCGTGAGGGCCAAGAAAGTTACCATCTTTCGAGATTTGAATCTTCTTTCCGTCCCCGTCATTGTCCAAAACTCCCTCACGCATTAGTCTCTCCTCCCTAGCTGTGACTGCAAGTAACGAGTCCCAGTTTTCCA
The DNA here is from genome assembly GCA_036897625.1 of Pelargonium cotyledonis. NCBI lineage: Eukaryota > Viridiplantae > Streptophyta > Magnoliopsida > Geraniales > Geraniaceae > Pelargonium > Pelargonium cotyledonis. The sequence continues at coordinate 17,592 of JAYMTA010000503.1, forward strand.
GCTGGAGGCAGTCCTTTCCATAGTGAGCTTTCACCGAAAAGAACTCCGGGTACTTAGGAATCAATGTGTTCTTGAAATCAGGAGGCAAACCCAGTTCGGATTCAATGAATTCAATCTTTTCAAGAGGCACCCGACAATCAACAGACAACATTAATAGCTTCCTTAAATTCTTGACCAAAATGGGCTCCATAACCTCCCTAGCTCCATCTTCTTCGGCCGCAATCTTTTCGGCTTTTGCAGTGAGTGTGACAAAAGGGAGCGATCCATTTCCCGAATCAACATGGAAAATTGTAGGGTACTTTTCAATGGTAGCTATAAAGTTCCATTTTTTAACATGCCCGACTTCTTTTTCGAGGTCTCGGAGAAGCAGGGACTGATGTTTCTGGGACTGAATAATGGACTTGAGCTGTAGGATCATCGATGGCTTCTTCTGCAAGTCCATCACTCTGTCGAGCTCTGGGACTCTGTGGTAGATTTTCTGCTTTGGTTTTCCTTCTCCGGTTGATTTCCTTCGGGCCCACATAGAGCCCGGTTTCCGAAATGGGATTGAAGATTGGAACATAGGGTTATCTTTCAGGTATTGGTGCAAGCGCCATAAAGTGAATTTTGAATGCATTTCGAAGAAACAAAAGGTTGGTGGGATCTATGATTCTCTAACTGGTTAGGGATACTTTCCGAAATGGTTGTGGTTAATAGGTTTTGTTTAGGGTTTCGGTTCAGATAAACTCGGATGTTCCAAATACAACTGTACACAAAGAGGTTCACTACTCATAGACTTGATGGGGGTTATTAGCGGAGGTTGCTGCCACTGCTCTGTGTCAGTCGAGATCCATAATTCGGCATCCTTGCTAGTACTAGCCTGAGGAATAGAGCGAAAGTAAGCTGTTATTTCCCACCGGCAATCTGATTATAGAAAGTAAAAGAAGCTTAGAAATCGAGCAACAATTGCTAAACACTATTAAGATACATAGCACCAAGGCTAGCAATTTAGGTCATGACGCATGAAACACTATTAAGGATAAATTCAATGGATCAAATATGATGGGTCGTAGTGGGTCAATACAAACCCATTTATTTAAAAGTTGTGTAATTTTTGGACCCGATTAATTAAACATGTTGAGCATGCCATGTTGTGTCAACCTGATCATAAATGGGTTGTTTTGTCTTCGTGTAACTCAACCCGTTCCATAGTCGGGTCAGGTTTGTGTAGATCTATGTAACATAATAATCAAAATTTCAACACAACTCGTGAACACAAATTACCACTCCTAATAGCAACTAACACAACAATCACCAAAAGAATTTGATCACATTTCCCATATTTCTCAGAGCACAATATACACTAAAGAATCTGAATAAAACAAGGAAATTGGGTTGTAAAAATGGAGATATGCGGTGTCACAACTAATTGTACAATGTACAAAGAGCAAAGAGACGATCATATATAAATACACTGTATTTGAATGCTTACTGTGGGGAAGAGCCTTAGTGAGTGATTCTGAAACTGAAAGCTTGATCAAGAAGGATCTAAGAGCAAATTCCAAGTTGGCTTCTTCTACCTTTGAGCCGTAAGACTGATTCACATCAAGCTTGAAAATAAACCTCTCCACCGGGATGTTGTTAGTGTTGTAGAAAATAACCGCTACTCTTTCCACTAGTCCCTGGTTTGTGAAAGGGGTTGGTTTTAAGAAAAATAGTAAGGACAAATATATAGAAGAAAAAAGGGTAAGAAGAATGTATTCGTACAAGATATAGCATTGAAACTTGAAAGTATATTTGACGATTGAAGCAAAATGTTTCGTCCTAATTGCAAATGGAAGAATTCACGAACTACAAATTGAAAATGGAGTGACCCTAGATTTGGAAAAACTAACCGACTATTAGAGTTGACAATTTGGTCCCCAACCTGTAGGTACCCAAAATCTGACACATTTAGGTGGGTTCGGGTTGGGTGAACCCACTCAGCCGTGTTTTTTCTATGTAAAATATGTAACTCGACATGCAACCCAAAACTTTTAACTCTTGCAAATCGGGTTTGGATTAGGTCTTCTCAACCCAAGTTGAAACCCAAGTTCAAACCTGAATGCCAGCTCCACATACTATAGACAACCTTCAGAAGCATCTACAATACAAAAAAAGGCATTCTAATAATAACATACGATCAAAATATTGTTTACACTTTGATGTGGAATCTATTCTCAAGATCAAGTACAGAATTAAACTATTACCGAAAACACTCTTGCAAGATAATTTGGACACAATGGAGCTGTTTAGATTCAATAAGACATCCAAAAATGCCCTAAATAAGTCAACATTTAGTAAAGAAACAATATGGAGAATACAAAAAACCTTTTCAATAAAAGAATGTAGTCCAGCAACAGCAAAGTGAATGTAATCTCTAAGCTGAGGGTGCCTAGCTCTCTGCACAACAACATTCATATATCTCCGCCTTTCAAATGCTCCTTTCAATCCAATAGCCAACAAAAACCAACCATCAGCTACTAATCAAAACTATCCCAAACTAAAACCCTAGTTCTCCCATTACCTCTATAATATTATTATTTTGGTTCCAAGCTTGAAGAACAGATCCAATTGAGCTCAAAACTTAAAATTGTCAAAGAACCAAATAGTATGAAATATAATAACTGAGAAAAGTATTAAAACGGATGAAAGACCCTAACAAACATGAAATTTTCCTCCCCTACGTCCTAATTCCTAAATTTTACTGACTTCACCGAATTCTTCTCAGCTGCCAGACAGTGAGAAAATGATTAAAACAGATGAAAGACCCAAATAGTTTATAATATATGTAACAAACTCAAAATCTTCTTCCATTATGTCCTCAATTTAATTGACTTCACCAAAATTTTATCAGCAGCCAAGCACTGAGAAAAGGCTCAAAACAGATGAAAGACATAAAAAGCTAAAGTTTTGACCAAAATCCCTTCAGAGCAAATATATGTGGAGCCTGAAAATGCACTCCATCAAGCATTTTCTTGCAATTTCTCACAAACCAAACACCCCCAAATACAATTGAACAAAAAAAAATGATCTTTACCTGAAGGGTAAATTCCTTTAAGAAACACAATAGAATTAATGGCCACCTCCAAGAATTCCACCAAAATCTTAGCTGTTTCACCTGAAAATTACATCACTGCACACATCAGATTGAGAGAGTGAAAATGGGAACTAGTTTGAGAAAGGAATTGAAAAGAAAATAGGAACTTTTAAACATGAAACCTTGAGGAGATTGGTCTTTTCTGCGATCCATACGGTATCTTCTACTCAAACACAGAACTGTATTGGCTAATAGGTAGGTTTATGGTGCAAGCTGGTGTTAAGCATGTGGCCTTTGAGGGGCTGTTGAAGGATATTTGGCAGGTCCAGTTCAGTCATGTCTATAGACAAGGAAATGGCAAATCTGGGCTGTGCTGTTGAGGATATGAAGCTATGTGTAATTTTTTATATGGGCCTTGTTTTGGGCCTAAGCCCATTGAAACCCCTTTTTTTTTTCTAATTAAAAAGTATTTTTAATTCTAAATAGTAAACAAACTGGCACGTTTACAACTTGTATAAAAAAGAATTAGAGTTAACAATTTCAATTTTAAATTGATAATTTTGAATTCAGATTAAATTTTTTATTCTAAAAAAGATTTGTGGTCACAAACTAAACACCCCCCAATTTCCGATCGTATGACAACTTTCATATTAAGCTTTGGATTTTATGTGTATAGTGTATGAATTTATTCAATACGATCTAACTTAAAAATTGATCGATCTGCTTTTACAATTCGAACTATAAAAAATTGATCATCAGAGGCCCACAAGATTGGGTCCAAATTGAATGTTCTACAAATAATCTTAGTTCAAAGACAATTTAAATTTCGAATTTTGTTATTAAAATATGTGAATTTGTATAGATTTTTTCAATTCAAACATATAATTCGAAACTCTTTCAAATCGGATCACAGGGCTTTTGTATTTGAGTACAAATTGTAAAATCTACCATAATGGCATAATCATTGTCTGAATTCAAACCATCAAATTTCGATAAAGTCGGTATGTTCTATATGTTTAAGCTCGTATTGTTTGTCATTTCAGACAACATTGTTGTCTAGTAGATGCTATCTTTTCATCTTTACTGGAGACATCTTATAAGCCAAAACTGGAATCGTTACTTACAACCCCAGAATCTGAATTGAAATTTTGCATGCATAAAAAATAAATCCAAATAATCTTTACAGACCCAAATCCAACACAGATTGTCACATTTCCATGACAGACCATATCATCCGAAACACAATCAAACTAGTTAGGTGTTTCATAATAGACTCAAAACCTCTGGCCGAGAATACAAAAATCACGACCTGCTGGTGACAAACCATTGAATGCATCACGAATGCATCAGTTGTCAAGAAATTAAAAACCTGACAAATGGGTTCAAGATCAAGAACCTAACAATAGATACTTAGTAGTTAAATAATAACAAAAATATCCAAAACAACAATCCAAATTAGCATAACAAACAACAATCATAGAGAGGTCCGATGTCACAACAATAATATTCTCAAGTATCGACAAAGATTCATCATGCGGTAAACAAAGTAAAATAAAACGGTTTGAGGATCCAAAAAACATACATTAATTGTTCTTGTAAAAAGACCTAAATCCAAACATCCAATAAAACCTGGGCAAACAACACCCACCAAAGACACAGTTTATATAACTAGAGAACAGCTGAAATAAGAACAAAGACAAAAATCAGAGCCACATGGAAATGCAACTCGATGCATACCGGCAATGAGGAGATGATTGGTTTTTAAAGCTTGTCTTCAAAGTCAGAGAGTGGTGTCATCTGCTCCTTCAAACCCTTCCTCTTCCTGATGTCAGCAACAAGAACTGATGCTTGTGAGCCAGCTTCCAAAGGATCCGCTGCCATCATGTCCCAGTGATCAAACACACACTGAGGGAAAGCCTGGCCAGATGTTGCGGCACGAAGAGTTTCGGAGAAACCAAAAGACGAGATGACGGGCAGGTAGGCCTTGATGTTGTAGAGTGGAGTACCGGGCCTCTGCATTTCCTCGAAGACATGACCACGTTTCTGATTCAGGACACTGTAGATACCACCAAGAGCCTGCTCGGGAGCTTGGATCTCGACAAGGTAGACAGGCTCAAGGAGTCTAGGCTTGGCTGTGAGCTGGGAGGCATAGATGACCCTCCTGGCTGTGGGGATGACCTGACCACCACCTCTGTGGATAGCATCAGCGTGAAGAACAACATCACAGACTTCAAAGCAAATACCTCTCATGTTCTCCTCAGCCAAAGCACCTTCCTTGGAAGCCCACTGGAAACCAGCAACAACAGAATCCTTGATTTCATTAAGGTACTGGACTCCCTTACACATGTCAACAACCATGTTAGGGCCAGTAGTCTCAGGGCCAAAGCACCAAATCTTCTTGGCAAGATCCTTGTCCCAACCAAATTCCTCGGACAAGATCTTGGAGCGAACTTTAGGGTCATCTCTTGGGCCAATACGGCCTTCATCAATGGCCTCTGGGAGACCATCCTCCAAAGGTCGGGCTTCCATGTAAAGACGGTTGTGCTTGTTGGGGGACTTGCTCATAACTGTGCGGGAGGACTTCTCAAGGACAGTCTCACGGAAGGCAACCACAGGATCTGATCTGATGATCGGAGCTCCTCCCATGAAATCGTCCACTAAATCCTTCAAACAGATCTCAAGATGAAGCTCTCCGGCACCAGCAATAATGTGCTCCCCAGATTCCTCTATGGTACAGACAACCATAGGATCAGACTTGGCCAAACGTTTCAGACCTTCCACAAGCTTGGGAAGATCAGAGGCAACCTTGCACTGCACGGCAACACGCACAACAGGTGAGACAGAAAACTTCATGGCACGAATTGGATGGGCATCCACTTCCTTCTCATTTGTCAAAGTAGCATTCTTAGTGATATATTGATCCAACCCAACCATAGCAACAGTGTTACCACAGGGAACATCTTCAACAGTCTCCTGTTTCTTTCCCATCCAGATGACAGTTCTCTGGACACTCTTCACATATAAATCTTTCTTCTCCCCAGGAACATAGTTGGGCCCCATGATTCTGACCTTCATACCAGTTGCGATCTTGCCAGCAAAAACACGACCAAAGGCAAAGAATCTACCCTTGTCGGAGGCTGGAATCATCTTAGAGACATACAGCATCAGAGGACCATCAGGGTCACAGTTCCTAATAGCATTAGCATACTGATCATCAAGAGGACCCTCATACAAGTTCTCAACACGGTACCTCTGCGCAGTAGAAGGGGATGGCAGATGAAAGATCATCATCTCTAGAAGGGCAGTACTGGCAGGAAGCCAATTCTGCATGACACGCTTCATCAGCGCCTTGCCCATCAGCTCCTTTTCATCGCTCTTCATTGTAATCCCAAGCTTTTTCAACATGGGCCAGAGCTTATCCTTCTGATCATTCATACATGTGCTGATAATCTGCTTGATGGGTTCGTAACAGAACTGAACAAATCCACGCTTGCAGGAAGCAGAACCAGTATTCTTGCCGGTCCATTTCTTGGTAGCAGGATCAAAGAAATTTTCACCCCAGAGACGCTCCATCATCTTAGACTCATCAACACCAAACTTGGAGGCATACATCTTGGCAAAGTTGGTCAACGTAAAAGCCCAACCGTGCAAACCAGCTGAGAACGCAACTGTTCCTTTCTCAGGATAAACCTGAACATCACCAAGAAGAGGATCTTCATATGTGGCCATGATGACATTGGCATTCTCAATAACCCTAGAAAAACTTTGGTATGCCTCCTCCCCATCAACCTGGAGCTCAAGGAAGCACCTGTCCATCTTGTTAACAGTCAAAACAGGCCTGATCCTCTCTCCAAGAGCCTGACGGAGCACAGTCTCTGTTTGCACACAGACACCCTCAATACAATCGACCACCACAAGGGCACCATCAGTGATACGAAGAGCAGCTGTAACTTCAGATGAAAAGTCAACGTGTCCAGGAGAATCAATGAGATTGATCAGGTACTCATTCCCATTTCGTTCTCCCTTGTAGCTCGCAAGGGACTCAGTGGTCATTTCATAGTACAGGGAGATACCAGTGGACTTAATTGTGATACCACGCTCTGCCTCATCTGCACGAGTATCTGTCATACGGACATCACCAGCAACTTCTTGGGCAATAATACCAGCAGCAGCCACAAGTGAATCAGTAAGGGTTGATTTTCCTGCAATGACAAAGAATCATAACATTAGGAATTGGATCAACAAATTAAATAGAATATCAATAAGGAATGATTAAAATATATATTATGAAAAACAACAGCTCCATGGATATTTTATGGAAGAGAAAAAATTTACAAATAAAGGAAACAGCGAGATTATCTTGAGAGGTAGAGGATGATAACACAAAATAAACATATTAAACTTTAAGAGATCTCAATGAAGCAGAGTATAAGTCATATCTCAGATGCACATATTAACAATGAAAGGCAAAAAAAACAAGAAATCATACCATGGTCAACATGAGCAATAACAGACATATTCCTAATATTGTGCTTGTAGTCCATGATTCTTCTCAACTCTTCAGCTGTGAACTTCACCTGAAAAGTTCAAGCAATATTGTCCAGTAAGAAAAGGTACAGAAACAGATATATGTGGAAAAAAAGGAATTGAGCACAGTTATTAACCAAACTAAAAATATTCTTACCATCTTTGCTAGTCTTGATTGTCACTAACAGCCACAAAATTTCCTCCAAGTAAAGAAGTAAGAGCTGCCAATAAAATGATAAAATGGTAAGAGCAGATGAAATAGTGGTTTCACAAATCCCATTCAATGAATTATTGAACAGTTGTAACAAACAAATTTAGAGTAAAAGACTTTAGTACATGTTGAAAACAACATACATTTAAAACAAATCACAAAAAAGAAAAGTATACACTCAAAGATACCAAATATTTTCTAAGCTAAAAGTAACAGATAAACTCTCAGATTCAACAGTATGACAAACACAAAGATCTAATTTCATACCAGAAACATCAGTAAGCATCACTAAAACAAAATCAATAAAAGAATAATACTTCTATATCGAAATAATTGTGCAATAAACTCTAAGATTAAACAGTTTGACAAGTACAAAACGGAATAGTATACGAAACGAGCAGAAAATAATACATCTGTGCATAGAGAATCTTCAAAGTTAACAAATCGAGAAGAAACTGATCAGCACAGATACAAAGCAGCAATTTCTAAACTCAGATCAGATTAAACACAAATTAAACAAGTTTTCATATAAACTCCACCATAAACATGCTACAAACCACCATAAAAGTGAAATCAACAGATCAAAAGAAGCTCACAGTGCAAAAATGAAGAACACCAGGTAAAAGCAACTAAAATAGTTTTGGAAACGGATGTTACAATCGGTGAAATCAGCAGATCTACTATAACCAGACAGATTAAAGCACAAAACAATCAAGAATCGAAGAAATATAGGAAGATAAAAGGATCGAAGAGAACGAACCTGAGGGAGGAGAAGGTGCGACTAGCGATGAGAGAAAGTGAAACGTAAGGCGTCAGTCTACAAATATAAGGGTTTGAGAGAAGATGCTTGAGGGTATATGCGGCTGAGGTAGCGTTTGGTGTAGCTAGGGTTTTGCTTTTGGGTTGGGCTCTGAATGGGCCCAAAAGCCCAATTGGCTTACTTCCTATGGACAAATTTGTCCCTACAAATTATATCTGTCACGTGTATAAACGAGTCGGCTTAAAAATTTATGAGTTCTTATTGAATTACTTCTCGTTGAATTTAGTGTCTTTTTACTTGGTGTGAGTGGATAAGAGCCGATAAAAGATATTAAACAAAAATGTAGGAGTTTATTTATGTTGCATGTTTTAATCTTATGCCTATTTTCGTGTCTACTTGTAAGTGCACAGAGGTGGAAATTCATATTAGTGGGTAGAGTTCTTCTTGTGTTGCTAGTTTAATACTATGTTCAATGGCTCAACAGTCGATTATAGAATGGACTAATATACATGACACAAATCTAAATTATTTATGAGCAGGTTAACACAATATAATAAGGTCTACATGTTTAAATATCTAAGTTAAAAATTGTTTGACCCACCACCCTAGTATATTTGATTAACTTATATTAACTTATCAATGAAATTATAACATCTAGTTAAAAATATAAATCTAACAGGTTGCTGTGTTCCAAATCATTACTATGAGCATGAAAAGAGTTTCATTCGAAAACAATGGGGCCATTCTTTACAAATATCTTCAATATAGTTTCATTATTTATATAATTTATTTATGTTCCACTAAATCATATCTTATAGAGTTTTTCAAACTTGGAATCAAGTCATTCCCATTTTATTTTTTTTATCGGAAATAACATATTATAATATATTATCTCCATCAAGACAATGCACGACGGTGGTAGGGATACAATTATTCAACTCTAGCGACTGAAAAGAAACATATACTAAAAAAAAGCGGAAAACCAAAAAACCAAACTAAGGAGATCCCCAGAGCCCATAATGGCTAAATGTCCTATGAAAAATATGAGAATACCCATCGGATGAGCTAAGGCCTTGACCAAAGTCTAGCTCTAACCAGACCTAGGAGCCACTAGCCGGACCATTTAATGTTTAGGAGACGCCGTATAATGATCTGGACCCCACGACGTCTGCCCCCAACCGCAACTACTCCCTTGGCCCCGGCATGCTTGCCGAAGCCGAATCCTCCGCCCATTCCACGATCGAGCCCGCCGCCTGCACCAACGCCAGCGTCTTCGGTCTCTCCCTTGTGCTCACGAAAACCCCCACATCAACAGCTCCTCCACCACAAAAACTCCCTTTCGCCCAAACGGAAACCACCAAGAAACAGCCGGAAAACGCCGCCATTAAACTCTAAAGAACAAAAAACCCTAGCCCCACAAGAGGGAAACTCCAAAAGGAGGCAGCCGCTTTTAACCTGTCACCGGCACTCTCCTCCGTTCCTACACGTTGCCGAAGGTTATAGCCACCGCCTAAATTCTGCTCTG